>CM026559.1:18679216-18808106 GCA_015143295.1 Tetracentron sinense | reverse complement strand
TCATGATAGTGATCCATGGAAGGCTCCGGGTCACGGTACTCTTCCTCGACCCAAGGTTCGTCGCCACACAAATCGAATGGAACCCGAGCACCTGCCGATCATAACAATATCGACTGAGCATGGAATACTCAGTGTATACAAACTAAGAACAATAAAGCGGTTAGGCATGGAGCATACAAGACATGGAGAATGAAATCCGAACAATCCTTAAAGCATGGAAACCGTGAAAACATATGTGAGATAATATTCGAAACCAAAACTGTAACCGTGTGAGTCAATCGATAATCATAGTCTTATGAGTTCTTGTGAGTTCATGGAGTTACTTAGAGTCATTATGATCCGTAGAGACATAGAGCATAGAGCAATACCGTAGAGCATTTCCATAGAGCATAACCTTAGAGATCTTAGAGCATTTCATTGTGATCCGTGGAGCTTGTGAGACGATCTTAGAGCATTATCATAGAGTTTTCTTGTGAGCATGGTATGATCCTTAGAGCTTGTGAAACGATCTTAGAGAAATCATAGAGTTACTTAGAATCATTCATTATTCGTCTTTTCGTGAAAAACCCTTGTTTGTACTTTTGAGCAATCCATGGAAAACATCGGTTTATGCGAGACATGCGAGCATATGCACTTAATAAGAGAAATCATCATATTTAAGCATAGAATCCCTTAGAGGTATTTCATCAAACACTTAGAGTGCATCATAATAGTAACCTACATCCAAGTATATAATCACACCTTTGCATACATAGAATCAATACATATAGATAGGGCATATATAAGAAGAATCATATCTAGTAACTAGTAGGATTGCAAGATTGTAGTAGAGTGTATCTACCTTAGAGGAATCAATGGGTTTGACTCCCAATGGCTGGAACAAGCAAGAACAGTGAGTTCTTGGTTGGAAATCACCAAGGGAAGTGGAAGAACCTTGATCTTCCACAAGCTTGATCAACAAGTAGCTCCTCTCCTTCTTCTCTCTCTCAAAATCTCCTAAGATAGGGCACAGAGGGTTTCTGAAACCCTAAGGCACGAACTCAGCCTATTTATAGGCAAGGGGTGGTGTTTAAAGTCTTAAACACCCTTAATGAAGAAAAACTGCGTATGACCGATCGATCGGTGCTATGGACCGAGCGATCGGAGGCTTACCGATCGATCGGTGTTATGACCGAGAGATCGGTCAAAAACACACTCTCTGGAATTTTTCCCCATACAAAAAAGTTAACCGTGCGATAGCCATCGAGCGATCGGTAGTGGACCGATCGATCGCAGGTAATGACCGAGCGATCGGTGCTCTGTTATGTCTGGACTGTTTTGACCATATCTTTTTACTCGCTCGTCGAATTTCGACGATTCAACTTGCGTTGGATCCGTCTTTCGAAAACGAACATTTCTGACGTTTCGGAATTTCCGATTTCTCCCTTATTTATTAATTAGACTACGAAAACTATGAAAACGGCCAATTAGCTATGAAGGTGCTATTCATTAAGGATGAAAAAAATCCGGGGTGCTACATTCTCCCCCCCTTACAAAAATTTCGTCCCCGAAATTTGGACGATACATACATGTGTAAAACTATAGCAAAATACAAGGGAATGCCATGGCCTTAAACAAATAAATGGGGGTACTTTTCTCGTACTTCGGCTTCTCGCTCCCATGTAGCCTCTTCCTTGGAATGATGCTGCCACTTCACTAGGACTAAAGGGATAGTCTTGGTTCGCAACACTTGATCTCGACGATCCAGAATCTGAACTGGTTGCTCAACCAACGTAAGATCCTCTCGAATCTCAACAGGATCAAGAGCGATGACGTGAGACGGATCCGAAATGTATTTTCTAAGCATAGAGACGTGAAATACATTATGGACCGCTGCCATGTGAGGCGGTAGTGCTACCCTGTAAGCAACCTCACCAACCCTTGTGACGATCTCAAATGGTCCCACATACCTTGGACTGAGCTTCCCCTTCTTCCCGAATCGCATGATTCCCCGACTCGGCGAAATCTTCACAAAGACCCGATCTCCAACTCGGAACTCTAAATCTCTACGGCGTATATCCGCATAGCTCTTCTGCCTATCCTGAGCACTTTTCAGTCGTTCTCGGATAATTTTGACCCTTTCTGCGGTCCGCTCTATCAACTCAGGACCAAGAATCTTCCTCTCACCAACTTCATCCCAGTATAGCGGTGATCGACAACTCCGACCATACAGAGCTTCAAAAGGTGCCATCTGGATGCTTGCCTGATAGCTATTGTTGTAGGCAAACTCAACCAACGGCAACTGTTCCTCCCAACTACCCTGAAAATCCAGCATACAAGCTCGGAGCATATCCTCCACTACTTGATTCACCCTCTCCGTTTGTCCATCGGTCTGAGGATGGAAGGCAGTACTGAATTCTAAACGAGAACCCATAGCATCCTGGAAGGTTTTCCAAAACCTGGAAGTAAACCGAGGATCTCGATCAGACACGATAGAAACTGGCACACCGTGCAGTCGAACCACCTCCTTAACATATAGGGCTACCAACTGATTTGCATTGAAAGTAGTTCGGTACGGAATGAAATGTGCAGACTTAGTCAACCTGTCCACAATCACCCAAATAGCATCGGAGCCCTTCACCGTTCGCGGCAAACCCACAATGAAATCCATCGAGATGTTCTCCCATTTCCACTCCGGAATAGGAAGGGACTGCAAAAGACCTGCCGGCCTTTGATGTTCGGCTTTTACCTGCTGGCAAATCAAACATCTGGCGACGTACTCAGCGACTTCCCTCTTCATGTTTCGCCACCAGTAGTGCTTCTTGAGATTCTGGTACATCTTGGTACCTCCCGGATGTACCGTGTACTTTGATCGGTGAGCTTCATTCAAAATTTCATCCCTCAAAACCGTGTCGGCGGGGACACACAACCTGCCCTTAAATGTGATAGCACCATCACCATTTAAAGCGAACTCCTGATTGCCGTTACTCACCGACTTGTCTCGGTAAGCAAGCAACTCCACATCTGAATTCTGTAGCTCCTTGATCTGGCTCAGGATCTGTGGCCTAACCACCACATTGGACATTATCGGCCCATAGGTGACATGCCTGAGAGTAGTGTCCAAATGACACATATCATATAATAACTTCCACTCTTGCACTCTCAATTGAGCCATAACTCCGTAAGGTTTTCTGCTAAGAGCATCGGCTACCACGTTAGCCTTACCCGGGTGGTACTGGATGGAACAGTCGTAGTCCTTCATGAACTCCATCCAACGACGCTGCCTCATATTCAACTCCTTCTGGAGGAAAAGATACTTCAAGCTCTTGTGGTCTGTGAACACCACGAACTCTTCTCCGTAGAGGTAGTGACGCCAAAGTTTCAGTGCAAAGATGATTGCAGCGAGCTCTAAGTCATGTGTGGGGTAGTTTTGCTCATGCTCCTTCAGCTGACGAGAAGCATAGGCGACCACCTTTTTATGCTGCATCAAAACACATCCAAGTCCCACTAGTGAAGCATCACTATAGACTTCGAAACCACCGCTCCCAGATGGAACTGTAAGAACAGGAGCCGAAGTAAGCTTCTTTCTCAACTCCAAGAAACTAGCCTCGCACTTATCACTCCAAGTGAACCTCGTGTTCTTCCGTGTGAGATAGGTAAGTGGAGCTGCTAAACTTGAAAATCCTTCCACAAACCTTCTGTAATACCCTGCCAACCCGAGGAAACTACGAATCTCGGTGACACTCTTCGGCCTTTCCCAATTCATCACCGCTTCAATCTTTGCAGGATCAACTGAAATACCTTCAGCAGATACCACGTGTCCAAGAAAAGGCACCTTGTTCAGCCAGAACTCGCACTTGCTCAACTTAGCATACAGACTATGCTCTCGAAGTGTCTGCAAGACCAGACGGAGATCTCTCGTGTGATCCTCCTGTGACTGTGAATACACAAGGATATCATCTACGAACACGATCACACATTGATCGAGAGACGATCTGAACACCCGATTCATCAAACCCATGAATGCTGCCGGTGCGTTAGTCAGTCCAAAAGACATGACCAAAAACTCGTAATGGCCGTATCGAGTTCGGAATGCTGTCTTCGGAATGTCCTCTTTCTTGATCTTCAACTGATGATAACCAGATCGAAGGTCAATCTTGGAGAAAAACTGCGCACCCTTCAATTGGTCAAACAAGTCGTCTATCCGAGGCAATGGATAACGATTCTTGATCGTGACCTTGTTCAATTGCCTGTAATCAATGCACAGACGCATTGATCCATCTTTCTTCTTCACGAAGAGAACCGGAGCTCCCCAAGGTGAAACACTTGGCCGGATAAAACCAAGGCCTTGCAATTCTTCTAACTGCTCTTTTAACTCCTTAAGCTCAATAGGGGCCATCCTATACGGAGCTCTCGAAATCGGAACTGTGCCTGGAGCTAGCTCAATCGCAAACTCGATTGCACGATCGGGAGGCAATCCCGGCAAGGTTTCTGGAAAAACATCCATATACTCACATACCACTGGAATGGGTGTGGAGTCTCGCACTTCTACACCCTCGAGACTAAGAGTTGCAAAGCGGGCAATGTCTCTTCTCTGAAGTCCCCTGAAATGAAACGGCTTTAACCCCACGGGTTTAAAATGCACCACCTTCTCGAAACACGCCACGTGTCCATGGTGAGTTGAGAGCCAATCCATACCTAGGATGACATCGAAATCCCAATCCTGAATTCCCAGAAGGATCAAGTCGACTGGCAACTCGTGCTGCATGACTTGTACAACACTATCCGGATACACTTTATCTGTCTCAACAGATTTTCCCAATGGAGTTGAAATGGACAACTCCCTAGGTAGCTTGCTTGGCTCGGACGTAAAGCCCTTGGCAAAGCTTGGTGAAACGAACGAGTGAGTGGACCCTGTGTCTATCAACACTCTTGCCAAACATTCATTTACGAGCAACGAACCTGAGAATTTGAATCATTCCAGTTATAACACAACTGTACATATAGATACAAACATCGCAAAACACCACATAGGACATATATGGATACGAATATATCATGGCAATATTAGAACTTTGACAAAGACTAGTTCGCGCGTACCTTGCACAACATCATCAGATGCCTGTGCGTCTCTATCAGTCATGGCAAAGACTCTGCCCTGGTTTGCCTGACGAGGCTGCTGGGTAGGCTGCAAGGATCTAGAGGCCTGAGATGAAGACCCCTGAAGTGAATTCTGCCTGCCTGGAGGCCGAACTCCCTGTGATCCAGACTGTGACTGCTTGCGCGGGCAATCTCGAATCATATGGCCCACCTCGCCACAGTGGAAGCATCCACCTGACATTCTTCGACAATCTCCAGTCTTATGCCGACGACCACATACGGCGCACTCCTCAAATGTCTGCGATGCGGAGGAAGCCGGAGGCATAACCCTCGTAGCTTGCGATGCCGTAGGACGCGGTGCCTGAGGCGCAAAAGAAGGTCTCTGAGCCGAAATCGGCTGGGAGAACTGGTACGGTGCAGTCCTAGTCCTCTTCTCTGAAGAACTACTCGTCTGACCCCGAGACATGTTCTTCCCGAAGCCACTGTCTCTTCTTCTCACGAAGTCTTCCGCATTCTTTTCGGCGATCTTTGCCTTCCCTACTATCTCTCTCCAAGACTCTACCTGGAGAATGGACACCCGATCTCGGATGAAAGGCTTCAAGCCCATCTCAAACTTCCTGACCTGTAGGTCTTCAGTAGCCACCAAGTGCGGAGCAAACCTAGAAAACTCGGTAAACTTAGCCTCATACTCGGCTACGCTCATCGACCCTTGCTCCAAAAGCATAAACTCTCTCGCCTTTTGTTCCCGAATAAACCTGGGAAAGTACTGTTCCCTGAAGGTCTCTAAGAATTCCGCCCAAGTCCAGGGCACACCTGCCTTAGCAACATCTCTCTGCCTTTGGGCAGCTCTCCACCAGTGTTCGGCTTCACCTTCCATCACGAAGGAAGCCCATTCTACCCTTTGCTCATCGGTACAACGGAGAGCCCGGAAGGTCTTCTCCAGTTGCATAATCCAAGACTCGGCCACCATGGGGTCCAGAGTGCCATAGAATGTAGGAGGCCGCAGTCTCCTAAAAGCTTCGAGCCCCGCGGTGTGATGCACCGGTGTAGGCACAGGCGTGGACGGTGGGGTAGGCATAGGCCTTGCTGCCAACAATGCCAAAGTCTCGGCTATGGAGTCCATCGCATTCGTGAAGTACAACGGTTCCTCTTCTCTCGGAACTTCACTCTCGGCCCTCCGAGTATGGTAACCTCGACCCCGATTGCCACGTCTCATGATATCGAATCCTGAGATCAATTTGGCAAAACATGAGTCTAACTGGATACCAAAACTCACATATCATATAGCAATTCAATAATCATGAAATGCTATACCGCACATAGTATACATCGAGGTATATATACATCATCATATAATTATACTTTAGAGCCTATACTAGCACCTCGCATAGGACCACATCAATCTCGGATCCTATACTGACCTAAGGATTCACTTGATACCGGTTATGTCGTGGTAACAAGCCTAAGACAACTGAGTCCTTCTGAGTTCTAAGTTCAACTCATAGGAATTACTTCCGCTTAGACCAAGCCTGAGTGACCTAACTAAGTCTGTCATTAGACATAACTGGCTCTGATACCAAGTCTGTCGCGACCCAAAATACCCCCTAGGAGTTAAGGGTAAGTTGACTCGTGACCGCCGTACCATACCTCCAGTATGATACAAAGGCACACGTGGAAACCTGTCAGAGTACCTGAATATACATAACAGAAACGAAATACAATGCACAGCGGAAAATAAAATACTAAACATAGCGGAAGCAAAATGAATACTCCTATAGCTTGGCTCAAGTAAGAACCAACAAGTATACAAGTGTGAGAAACCCAAAAGTGGAGTGGACAAACCCCACACTCACATAACAAAATGACACAAGTTCTAAGTCGGTCGATCAACAGAAATCGAAGTCACGACTCCTATCTAGAGCACCATCGTCATGATAGTGATCCATGGAAGGCTCCGGGTCACGGTACTCTTCCTCGACCCAAGGTTCGTCGCCACACAAATCGAATGGAACCCGAGCACCTGCCGATCATAACAATATCGACTGAGCATGGAATACTCAGTGTATACAAACTAAGAACAATAAAGCGGTTAGGCATGGAGCATACAAGACATGGAGAATGAAATCCGAACAATCCTTAAAGCATGGAAACCGTGAAAACATATGTGAGATAATATTCGAAACCAAAACTGTAACCGTGTGAGTCAATCGATAATCATAGTCTTATGAGTTCTTGTGAGTTCATGGAGTTACTTAGAGTCATTATGATCCGTAGAGACATAGAGCATAGAGCAATACCGTAGAGCATTTCCATAGAGCATAACCTTAGAGATCTTAGAGCATTTCATTGTGATCCGTGGAGCTTGTGAGACGATCTTAGAGCATTATCATAGAGTTTTCTTGTGAGCATGGTATGATCCTTAGAGCTTGTGAAACGATCTTAGAGAAATCATAGAGTTACTTAGAATCATTCATTATTCGTCTTTTCGTGAAAAACCCTTGTTTGTACTTTTGAGCAATCCATGGAAAACATCGGTTTATGCGAGACATGCGAGCATATGCACTTAATAAGAGAAATCATCATATTTAAGCATAGAATCCCTTAGAGGTATTTCATCAAACACTTAGAGTGCATCATAATAGTAACCTACATCCAAGTATATAATCACACCTTTGCATACATAGAATCAATACATATAGATAGGGCATATATAAGAAGAATCATATCTAGTAACTAGTAGGATTGCAAGATTGTAGTAGAGTGTATCTACCTTAGAGGAATCAATGGGTTTGACTCCCAATGGCTGGAACAAGCAAGAACAGTGAGTTCTTGGTTGGAAATCACCAAGGGAAGTGGAAGAACCTTGATCTTCCACAAGCTTGATCAACAAGTAGCTCCTCTCCTTCTTCTCTCTCTCAAAATCTCCTAAGATAGGGCACAGAGGGTTTCTGAAACCCTAAGGCACGAACTCAGCCTATTTATAGGCAAGGGGTGGTGTTTAAAGTCTTAAACACCCTTAATGAAGAAAAACTGCGTATGACCGATCGATCGGTGCTATGGACCGAGCGATCGGAGGCTTACCGATCGATCGGTGTTATGACCGAGAGATCGGTCAAAAACACACTCTCTGGAATTTTTCCCCATACAAAAAAGTTAACCGTGCGATAGCCATCGAGCGATCGGTAGTGGACCGATCGATCGCAGGTAATGACCGAGCGATCGGTGCTCTGTTATGTCTGGACTGTTTTGACCATATCTTTTTACTCGCTCGTCGGATTTCGACGATTCAACTTGCGTTGGATCCGTCTTTCGAAAACGAACATTTCTGACGTTTCGGAATTTCCGATTTCTCCCTTATTTATTAATTAGACTACGAAAACTATGAAAACGGCCAATTAGCTATGAAGGTGCTATTCATTAAGGATGAAAAAAATCCGGGGTGCTACTAAAATCATCATTTTTAAGGGAAAACCCTAGGTTATTGCTAAGGTAGTTAGTAAGGTGTACTAACCTTGAAATCAAAGCTTAATCTTGGTTGGAAACCCTTGATTGAAGCTCCAACTTGGAAGAGGAGAACCCTAGCTAGAACTATGCTTGATTGGGGAAGAAACCCTTTCAGGAATACCTTGGAGAATGTTGCCCTTGTAACACCCCAAAATACCCCTTAGGAGTTAGGTGATAGTTTGGGCTTGTTACATACCACAACCACCATCCTGCAGAGCATACAAGGCAGATAAATAATGAACTGAAAATTTTCTTTAATAACTTAATTGTATTCCAAGTACAACTATTTACAATAACTGAATATAAACTAAAACATGTACAAGTAATCCTTCACCTGAGATACCAATTCAAGTGATATAATATCCCCAGACATAAAACCCAAAATACATGTCTCTCTCACACAACCCGACCATAGGGCCACATCTCTAAACCCCTCATATCTGGGTGACAATCCGAGCAATCTCCTGCTCTCCATGACCCGCCTTGATCCAATGAACTAGAGTATGGATATCGTATAGTGTACCTGCCAACATAAATGTAGGCTGAGCATGAAATACTCAGCGAGTACAAACTACTAGCTAACAATAATAATAACGAGCATGCAAATTATCCTAAATAGTTAATCAAGATAATACAGTTCATAATTCACCTTACGAGTTCTTGTGAGCATACGAGTTCTTATAACCTTTCTTGTGAGCATACGAGTTCTTATAATCTTTCTTGTGAGCATACGAGTTCTTACAAGTTCTTGTGAGCATATGAGTTCTTATAACCTTTCTTGTGAGCATACGAGTTCTTATAATCTTTCTTGTGAGCATACGAGTTCTTATAACCTTTCTTGTGAGCATATGAGTTCTTACAATCTTTCTTATGAGATTTCTTATGAGCCTTGTGAGATTTCTTGTGAGATTTCTTATGAGCCTTGTGAGATTTCTTGTGAGATTTCTTGTGAGCTTTCTTGTGAGATTTCTTATGAGCCTTGTGAGATTTCTTGTGAGCTTCTTGTGAGCTTGCTTTCATGGAAACAAATAATAGTGCCCGTACCTAGTCTTAGTACACTAAACATCCTTTCATATTTCTTTATTCTTGCTTAAAGACAGATTCTAATACCCGTACCTGGTCTTAGTATACTGGTATCCTCTCATACTTTCTTGGAAACAGATGTTAATGCCCGTACCTGGTCTTAGTACATTAACATCCTTTCATACGTATCTTAGAGACGTATACTAGTGCCCGTACCTAGTCTTAGTACACTAGCATACTTTCATGTACTTATGAGCTTGTGAACTTGTGAGCTTGTAAACCTTGAAAACAGATACTAGTGTCCGTACCTAGTCTTAGTACACTAGTATCCTTCCATATTTCTTGTGAGCTTGTGAGATTCCTCTTATCAGTATTTTCTTATTATCTTATAAGCTTCCATGTAATTCTTTGTATACCCGTACTTATGAACTGGACGTACATACTAGTATTTTGTCTTTCTTATTGTATTTAAAATCTTATCATTGTCTTGTAGAATTCACTCTTGTCTTGTTCTTATTTCATGGAAATCACTCTTGTCTTGTCTTGGTTTAATTTCATATGATTGTACTTAGAAAACTAGGTTCATGCATGCATACTTTCTTGTGCATAGAGAAATGGTGAACATCGTAGTGACTTGAAGCAATTAAAAGAACATCATATAGCATTTTAACTTTTCCATAAATATATGAGATTTTTAAGGAAACCCATAAAGCATATTAGCATAATTACCAAATTTTAGGGAAAGTCCTTAATCATAATTCCATAATCTTAAGTTCAATTTTCATACAAGCATTTCATCAACATGTGATTTTAAACATTTTTCCTAGGCATTTATTTCATGATTTCTTTGTCAAACACCTTGCATTCAACATTCCTTTAAGCTTTCATTTATATTTCCTACATCTTAGGTTTTCAACCCATTCATGATTTTTTATCAAACACTTCACTGCAACATTGGTGTAGTCCTTATTTTTACCTTTTCCTTATCATGCATTTCATCAACATCTTGGTGTGTGCCTTATTCATACACTGCCCATCCACCATTTTCCATCCCACACATTCATCACCACCATAGGGCATCCAATCGCCTCAACCCCCATCCATCCATACATCCACCACCATTATTATTTATCTTGTTTATATTTTATGGAAAATATCATAGTTCAAGAAAAAAGGAGATACAAGATCAAAATCATCATTTTTAAGAGAGAAAACTAGTTTCTTGCTAAGATAGTTAGTAGGGTGTACTAACCTTGAAGATCAAAGCTTGATCTTGAAGAAAATCCTTTGGGTTGTGTCCCAAGCTTGAGGAAGAACACCAACTTGAAAGGTGGAGGAACCCTTGCTTGATGGAGGAGGATCCAACTTGAAGATCTACACTTGTGGAAGTTTGGAAAGTGAGGATTCAAGTTCTTCTTTTTGGTATTGAGAAGCTTAAACATTGAATTTGGGGGTTTCCTTGATCTTGAGAGAAACCCCCCTTTGGAAACCTAAGTTTCCTCCATTTTCTCTCAAAAAGTCCCTCTCTAGGTGTTAGAAACCGTGGTCCCCAAAAAATGGGGTTATAGGTGTTAGGTTAGTGAAAAACCTAAAAAAAAATCCTGGGCAATCTCGTTCGAGTGGGCTTCCATCTCGCTCGAGCAGCTTGCTCCCGGAACTCAAAAATTCAAGTTTGGTCAATCTCGCTCGAGCGGGTTTGGATCTTGCTCGAGCGAGTTTGTCTACAAAAACACCCTTCTGTATTTTGGTCATAAATTGTGACTCAGTGGTCTAATTTTGACGATTTAACTTGCGTTGGATTCTTCTTTCAAAGGGAAACAACTTTTATGTTTTATAAAGCTCCTAATTTTGAGGTTTTCATGGTCCAAATTGGCCCACAAGTGAACTGATCCAAGACTAACTTTTGAATTTGCAGCAGACCCATCTTCAGTAAATCCACCTTTCACCTAGCTTCAACTCACAATTGGGAAAAGTTATAAACATGACTATCAAAGAAGGTTTCAATACCTTTCTAATGGCTCATGAATCACTTAATTCCGATAAGCGACGATGACACTAGAGGTCCCACAAGTTGAGGGTTGTTAAGACCTCACTCATCCTTTTACACTTTGAACCCTTCCTTTTTTATATTTTTAACACCCATAAACACTAAGGCGGGTTCTCTAGTACCCTTACACACTATAAATCCTATAATAAACTCCTCACATCATTCACATGCACCTAGGGAACCTTGACCCTCACAAGCACTGTTTATAGCACTTTTCACAGCACTATTTACTTACAAGCCTTTAAGTACTTAGGGTATTTTATATACCCTTGATTTTACCCACTTAGAGTGTATATTTATACTCCCTTTTTGAGACTCAATACACACACATAAAACCCTCACTTGGCTCACTATACTACTAAGAATAAAATGGAAGGCTTTAGGCCTTTATAAACACCATACAATGGCACTATTCACTAACACTGTTTATAGTACAGTGAACATGAATTCTGGGGTTCTACAGCCCTAGCTTTGCAAAAGGATTCCTCTACGAGCTTGAGATTGGATTGGAAAAATCCAAGCCAAAGGGATGATTGTGGGTCTTCAAAACCCTTGATTATCTTCAAGATGATGCCCTAGGGTTCAAAACCCTTTCTACTTGAAATTCCTTATTCCAATGCACTCTTAGACCTAGAGGGGGGTGAATAGGTCTAATATAATTTTCTCTACCAATTTTAATTTTAATCAATCACACACAGCCAAACTCACTTGAACACACAGGATTTTTACGTGGAAAACCCTTCCGGGAAAAACCACGAGACCTAGTTCAGCACAGAATCCACTATGAGAAGATTTAAACAATACAATACTCGAATCTTACCCAACCTGACACGACACAACGTTCCTCGGTATCGATTCCTTAGCTTGCAAACCATGAACACAGCACGTTTCAATCTCCGCAACAGCAGCTCTGGTTCCTCACCGGCCAATCTTACTCAAAGTGATCAATCACGGTCTCCGAAGACCGATCTCCTTCCTTGACGGCTTTAGCACAGGCTAACCAACACTTACAGTAGAGCAACAGTGGGTTTTAGGATTTGTGGAAGCCCTAGGGTGATCTCTTAATGTTTAAGGATCATCTAATGCAAAGTATAGAAAATATGCTTTAGAACTATACAAAACCTAGAGGTCAATTATTGGAGATGTAGATCAATGAACCAAAGAATTTTCATAAACTCAAAGCAAGCACAAAGTGCTATAAAAAGTCTCCAATTGATCTACCTCACGGATCGGGAGAAGTCCCCTATATATAGAAAAAGTTCCAAGGGATTAGAAGTTGCTAAAAAGTGATTTTGGAAAGTTTTTTTCATATCAGGGTCGACCCTGGGGGTCCCTAGGTCGACCCATTATAGCAAAATCAAATTTCATATCAGGGTCGACCCATGGGGCACATTCGGTCGACCAGATTGTAGAGCCCCGGACCTTTTAACATTTAATGCATGACACTTTCGTTTCCATTTTGCCTTTAAAGAGGTATAATTAATAAATAAGGAAGAAATTGGAAATTTTGAACGTTAGAAATGTTCCTTTTCGAAGTACGAACCCAACGCAAGTTGAATCGTCAAAATCGGACGAACGAGTCAAAAGATATGGCCAAAACAGTCTGGACCTGCAGGCAATCGTAGCTCGGAAGGCACTAAGGACGTAGCTCTGATACCATGCTCTGACAACGTATACGTTGTGCATCCGTTGTGCAACAGACAACGGGTACGTTGTACAGCTCACAACGGACAACGAGCTCAGCACTATGCACGACACAACGTCACAACGGGCACGTTGTACATAAGACAACGGACAACGAGCTCAGCACTATGCACAACACAACGTGACAACGTGTTTGGCACTGTTCACAGCACAACGTGTTTGGCACTGTTAACAGCACAACGTGTTCGACACTGTTCACAGCACAACGTGTTCGACACTGTTCACAGCACAACGTGTTCGACACTATTCACAGCACAACGTGTTCGGCACTATTCACAGCACAACGTGTTTGGCACTGTTCACAGCACAACGTGTTTGGCACTGTTCACAGCACAACGTGGTTGGCACTATTCACAGCACAACGTGTTCGGCACACGCGTTTTTGCAGAAATTTCAGTAAGGGTATTAGGGTCATTTGGTCGGTTCACTCTTACTTTAAGAGTTTAACCCGAGCCTTTAGAGCTTCATTTCGACATTTAGAGAGATTGGGAGATAAGAACAGAGGAGAGGGCGATTCCTAAACCTAGGGTTTCCATTTTGGAGAGGAATCAAAGGGGTTTTGAGACCCTAGATCACTTCAAGCTTGGCTCTTCTCCAAGATCTCGGCTCAAGCACTCGTGGAGAGCGTTCTCCAAGCTAGGGCAGCAGCTACACGGTCGTTTTGGAAAGGGGATTTCTTCCTCACCTGATCAAGGTCGGTACTTCTTACTACCCTCCTAGTTATAGTTCCTCTTTTCCCTTTATTTCTTTTGATTTGCTTCATATACACATGTGCTATGAGATGGATGGTTATGAATGGTGAATGGAGATGGATGTTGGCGAATGGATGCCGTGTGGATGATGTGATGAACGAATGGGAAAGGGCATTGTACTAATAATGAACATACAAGTGTGATGTGATTAAACTCACCTAGGAAAGCATGATTTAAGTTTAAATGAATAATGAATAATGAACACACCATGTTTGATGAAATGCCAAGGTGAATAAAATGAGTTGTAAATTAGGAAAGGCATGCCTAATAAATTATGAATATTGCTAGGGCCTATGATAGTGTGTTTTCTTGCTTTCCCTAAATGATATGAATATTACATTGTTCAATCATTGATGTTATATGTGTTGTGAAATTACCCAAATGTCATATTTATATTTAAATGCAAGTATGTACACGGTTCCCACGAGCACGGCATGCATGACATGATTTATCGAGGTTTTCAAGAACATGGTTAGAGGTGGGACATATCCTACGATATGTTTTACCTCGCTTTTCACAAGAAAACAAGAACCAACATTCCATGAGGGGTCTCCCCTCACTCACAAGTGCATATCATGAAGAAGGGCCTCCCTTCCCTCGCAAGTACATACATATCATGAAGAAGGGTCTCTCTTCCCTCACAAGTGCATTGCATAAAGAAGGGTCTCCCTTCCCTCTCAAGGCATCTCTCAAGCGCATCTCACAAGGATATCTCACAAGTGTATCTCACAAGCTACATGATCACAAGCAAGCACGCATGACATGCATGACATGACACGTACGACACGCTCGACAAGATCAAGCAAGACAAACACGACAAGCTTTCAAGTACGAAAAGATATTTCAAGCCAAGTCAAGTGCACGATGTTTTCAAGAGGTTTTATCGGCTTTCTACGAAATACAAGCATGATTATAAATTGCTTTACTTCCTTGTATGATATGAATTGTTTCCGTCTAACATATATGAATTGCTCCTGATTTATGTATTGCCATTTTTATGCTATAACTGTTGGTTAGTATTTAGTGCCCGCTGAGTATTCCATGCTCAGCCGTACTTCTTATGTCGGCAGGTTTTGATGGAGTTGCTGCTCCATTTGATGATTGTGCTTCTGGTCCATGGGTGGAGGAGGAGTACGTCGAGGAGCCTTTTGAGGAACCTCCCGTAGAGGGTTATCAGTAGGTGGTGTTAGATTCTGAGTGGATTAGCTGTGGGTGAGATGAGAGATATACATTCATGTATTTTGGCGGGTCTGTCCGCACTTTCTTTTGGATTCCTTTAGTGAAAACTTGGATTCGTATATACATAGAGGTTTGTTTAGACTTCCGCTGTGCTATGTTAGAGTATGTTTCCGCTGTTTATATCCTCTTTTGTATATGCTCTGTGGGTTTTTGCAGGTTGGTTTGTCAAGTAAGTCATGTAAGCCATGATTAGTCGTCCAAGGTTCACTCTAACTCCTAGGGTGGGTTTTGGGTCGCGACACGGATGGTGCCTTTCGATCGACCGGTTGGCCCTCAGGGTCGACCCTCACAATTTTCACTCTCTGCCAAAAAACATGGTACAAATTGGGGGCTCTTCAGGGTCGACCCAAAACGGTCAGAGTCGACCCTGGGGTGCATTATTTTGGTTTTTCAACTTTTTAACCATTGAATGCATTCCCCTATCACCCCTTCTCCAATTTGACTTATTTTTAATGATGAATGAGTATTTTCATGAGGTATCATAGGGTCAACTAGGTCTCTCTCTTAATCCTAACTTTTGAGCCACTGTGAGTGATAAGGCTTCAAGATCCTTCACGGCTTCTTCTTCACTTTCTCTTCAAACCAGATGAGACCTACTATGACCTAAGTACAACATTTTGGGATCAAAATTTTGCCAACAACATTTTGACTTTAAAATCTCCCCCTTTGACAATTCCGAGACAAAACAACCAATAAAACTAATTGTCATGGCTTTACAGACTCTCTTAAACCCACAAGAAACCAAGAGAAAAAAAAATACATGACACTAGACATTTGGACCTCTTCCATGGAGCAGTATGCGTTACACGATCTTTGAAGCATCAATCAAACCTGAAACTTTTGAAACAACCACTACCTTCGTGAAGCATCGGGAATTTCATAAAAGAAGATAAATATTGAAACAATGAACATCATGCAAGGAGTATGAGTTCTCCCCCTCAATCTGAGATCCCGTCCGACAAGGTTTCAAAATCATGAACAGGAGAGTAATGTGAATATATGCCACATGTTAGTATATAACCAGAGATAATATGACATAACAATTTCACAAATGATGAATAACATATGATCAAACTTAGGCACCTTCTCCCCCTTTTTGGCTTGAATTGTCAAGGGAACATCATTCCTGCATAACAGAGACTCTAGCATGAAGCAATATGATTAGCAAGGAGCAAGAGCATAGAGAAAAACAAGAAAGCATAAACTAAGAGCAAAACAAGGCAAAAAAACATCATCACAATAAGAGCTAATCATCCTGGTGCGAAGGAAAGTGACGAGCAACATCATCCTGATATCGAGAACGAAAATCGCAAAGCTCCTGGCGAGATGCCTGCACTACGTCAGAAAGTGCATCAATCCGGTGATTAGTCGCCGAAAAACTGTCCTGATTAGCAGCGGCATGAGAATCCAGGCGGGCATACAGATCAGTAGCAAAATGTGACTGAGCAGCCGACATATCAGCAAGAATGGCAGCCATTGTCTTGAAGGACCAGGGCCTGACGGAGCTCGAGCATGGCCGGGAGTGGGACCGGCATCCGGGGCCGAAGGAGCAATGTCATCATCAATGTCCTCCTCATGCTCTGGCATCGCATCATTGGACAGACTACTAACCAAGGTCCGAGCACAGATGGGTCCTAAGGAAGGCTTGAGAGCCTCAGAGGAACGAGCATGAACACCCTCAACAAACATGAGATTGGTGATGAGAACACCAAAGGGAAGAGCAGCTCGCTTTTGATGCGTAGTAATAGCCTGAAGGATGAGGTCGATAATGTGAGCACCAATACCAATGGTGCCTCCAGACATGATACTGTACAGGAACCGAGCTCTATCAACACTTAGAGTAGTAGAATGCACCTTGGGATGAATGTTGGAACACATAATAAGATGAAGTAGACGACCCAAATATGATAGACTGGAGTGAGGTAAAGAAGGATGAGTCCATTTTTGTGAGGGATCATCACAAAGATTGCTGGTCACCATGTCCAAATCATGCTTATTCTCATCGGTCGGATATTGGTAAGGGTAATAGGTGCTCGAAATCCGAGGGGCACTAATGAAAAAAGCAATGACATCCGGATTAATGAGAAATTTCTTACCCCTAACCTGAGTTTTGAAGGTAAAATTTTGAGGATTGATAGAATAAATGTTCGCATAAAATTCCCGAACAAGGTCGAGACTGGCATAACCGGTCAAATTTAAAAGACCAGACCATTTGTGAGAGGTAATAATTTCCTCGAAACCAGGATGGGTGAAATCTGAAATGGCAGTAGCTCATTCAATTGTAACAGCCCGATTTTTAAGCCAAGAATTGAACAGTTTTTCATTCCCTGTGGTGCAAAACCATACAATTTCTGGCTCAAAGCGGGGACTTGAGATTTACCCTTTGATTTGGCCGAGGGCTGTGAACTGGAAGCACCCGTGGCTTTCTTATGAGAAGATGAGGGTGGAGGAACCCTAGAATGGACCGCACGGCCCACATGGATGCCATGGCCAGCATCATATGAGGCATTTGTAGACTCAGGAACATCATCTTCATCCTGAGAGATGACAAGGCGGCGCTTAGGGTGACCCGCCATGAACATAGAGGCAATCAGAAGAAGATATTGAACAACCATGGATCCAAATGCAAGAATACCGTGAAGATGGATCCAAAGGTAAGGGTTTACCGTGAAGAGAGACGGCTGGAAGTGCGAAGAATACCCCCTAGAACTGAACCACGAAAGGAGGGAGGATCGTACGGCACTGAGGGAGAAGCACTACGGTTGGGCAAGAGAACCTCTAGTGAATGGAGTAGCTCTCCTGTGAAGATGATGGGAAGTTCTGTAACCTTTTAAACACACAATCAGTGAAACCGTGAGCCTAGAAACCAACAAATGACTGAGATCACGCATGTGATAGCTGAAAGCACGGGAATCCCAGCTGGATTCTTGCAGAGGAAAACTCCAAAAGGGAAGGAATCTCCGAAAATCAGCAAGGGGAGTTTCGAAAACCCCATTTTAGGTGTTCGGTCAACCGAACAATCACTCAAGATCGACCCATTGTGATTGAGATTCTGAATCCGTGTAAGAGATGAGGGAGACCAATTTGGATGCATGTGAGGGGGCAGATTTTTGGAGAAGAATCTCTAAAAAATCTGAAAGAGAGTATCAAATCCCTCCAGAACAGAAAGTAGGACAAGCTAGTGACCCAAGGATTACAACACTTGAAGGGCAAGGTAAGATCTTTTCATGAAAACCTCCAAAATCAACCAACAACATGCAATTTGCTAGGAAATATTTTCAAAATTTTGTTATTTTGCAAATCAAATTTCTTCATGATAATTTCAATAAGAAAATCCATGATGTGCACATTTTGCAGGTAACCAATAATACCATGTCCAAGAATATGTAGAATAAAATGATGAGTAGACGAGGATATTTCCATCGACACTATGCACAAGGGATGGCAAGACACAGGCACATAATGTAATGTACAGTTAGTAATAGGCTATACCATCAATGTGTAGTGGAGGTGAAATTCTGACTATACACCTTTAGAGGTAAGCACCCTTAGATAGATAAGGATATTAGTGCAGATCAGGAACACCAAGTTTCAAAAATAACTGAGAGATGCATATAGGGTAATCAAAAAAAATGAAGAATTTTATGTGCTATTTTTACCCTTTTTATAAGTTGCTCTCACATTGTTGATGGAATTTTTGTTTGGTGAAGCTATTCGTGATCAGTCTTTTTCTTTTGAATTTTGAGATGCAAAAGGTGGCTTTCACACTGACTGGGTAGGTAGCCCTAGCTGTTGGCAGCAGAGGCTTTCACTCTAGGGACCCAGATAGATACCTACTGTCCTCCTAGGTAGCCATTTGATACTGTTTGCATCCAATAGTGCCTTTCACACTATCCCAGAAGTAGCCTTTCCCTTGCATAAAACTTTTAAATGAGGGCACATTTTGGGGGATGTACCTTCATGATCAAATCAGATTTTGTTAACTGGAAGAGCCATCATGATTAATATCATTGCCTGTTCATAGGGATATGTACCATTTTCAGGAGATAGACAGAGTGCTAGTGCAGATGATTATGCAACAGTATTTGCCATATTTCTAGCTGTATTTAGCAAGATAGTCTATGTATACTTCCCTAAAGCATTTTGGTAGGTATTATGTCCTCATGTACTCAATAGAATCAAATATGTATCTTGGACAAGCATTATGAACACAAGAAAAATTCAGCAAAGCACACCACAAAAAGGACACAACTAGTGCCAACAAAAATCTTTTTAGAAAGGCCTAACTAAAAGAGAACAAAAAATCTGTTTGGAATTTTTCTGAATTTTTTAATGTTTTTGGATTTTTGAAATAATTGAAACAAACCAAAATAGTAGTATACAAAAACAAATAATATACACCGAAGGAATAAATCTAGGAAGAGATATGAACATGAGGTTACCTAGTCTATCAAGAAGCACTGAATCACTCAATACTGCACACACCGATGGATTTCCTAAGAAACTAAAACCTAAGGGAGTCTAGAGGTTTGGTTAGGAGATCTGCAAGTTGAGTATCAGTTTGCACATATTCCAATGTAATGACACTTTGCTCAACAAGCTCTCGAATGAAGTGGTGTCTAATGTCTATGTATTTGGTGCGGGAGTGTTGCACGGGATTTTTGGAGATGTTGATGGCACTTGTATTATCACAGTACACAGTCATGGTGCCCTGTTCTATCCCGTAGTCCTGCAACATCTGTTTCATCCACAGAAGTTGAGTGCAACAACTGCCGGCTGCAACGTACTCAGCCTCGGTAGTAGACAAAGAGATGGAATTCTATTTTTTGCTAAGCCAAGCAACCAAACAGTTTCCAACATAAAAGCATCCTCCGGAGGTGCTTTTCCTATCATCAGCATTTCCAACCCAGTCGGCATCGGAATATCCAACAACCACGGCATTAGTATCAAAGGGATACCATAGGCCAAAAGAGAGAGTTTCACTTACATATCGAATAATTCGTTTAACTGCAAGTGTGACTCTTTGGGGCTTGCTTGATAGCGAGCACAAGCTCTGACACTAAAGGCAATGTCAGGACGACTGGCAGTGAGGTAAAGCAGACTACCAATCATACTTCGGTATGTGGTTTGGTCTACACTTTTGCCTGAAGTATCTTTGCTAAGTTTGGTGGTGGTGCTCATAGGAGTGCGAGCATGTTTAGCTGAGCTCATGCCAAATTTCTTTACAAGGTCTTTAGCATATTTGGTTTGGGACACAAATATCCCATTGCTCATTTGTTTTACCTGCAGACCAAGAAAGAAATTCAGCTCACCAACCATGCTCATCTCAAATTCATTCTTCATTTGTTCAGCAAAGGAATGTGCATATGAGTCAAATGTGGAACCAAAGTCAATATCATCAACATATATTTGAGCAATAAACATATCATCCTTGATGTTTTTAATGAATAGGGTCCTGTCTACTCCCCCTCTCGAAAATCCATTTTCTAAGAGGTATGTAGTCAATCTCTCATACCAAGCTCTTGGAGCTTGTTTCAAACCATAGAGAGCCCTTTTTAATCGGTAAACCTGATCAGGATGATTAGGGTCTTCAAACCCTTTTGGCTATTCCACATAGACTTCTTCCTGAAGAATACCATTCAGAAATGCACTCTTGACATCCATCTGAAAAAGTTAGAATTTGAGATGGCATGCAATAGTCAGCAAGATCCTAATAGACTCTAGTCGGGCAACAAGAGCAAAAGTTTCATCGAAATCAATGCCCTCAATCTGAGTGTATCCCCGTGCAACTAACCTAGCCTTGTTTCTTACAATGTTACCATGTTCATCGGATTTGTTCTTGAAAATCCATTTAGTACCAATAACATTTGTATTTTTAGGCCTAGGAACTAAAAACCATACATGATTCCTTGTAAACTGATTGAGCTCTTCTTGCATGGCATTTATCCAATTTTCATCAGTGAGAGCTTCAGTCACATTTTTGGGTTCAAATGTAGAAGTGTAGCAAAAGTGACTAACTTCATTTTCAACTTGTTTTCGAGTTCTCACTCCACTTTCAAGGTTTCCTATAATTTCAGTTGAGGAGTGAGGCCTCATAACCCTAGGATGTGTAGGTCTTTTAGGAGGTGACTTTGAAGGTGATTCATCTTCTGATTTAGATAATGGAATTTTCACACCTTCATCAGCATTGTCATCCTCTAGTTGCAAGGACTCAGATCCTGAGTCATCAACCACCATATTTATGGACTCCATAACAGTGGAGGTTCTCAAGTTGTACACTCGATAAGCCCTACTGTTTGTGGAATATCTAAGAAAAATCCCTTCATCACTCCGGGAATCAAATTTACCCAATTGCTTTCTATCCCTATGGATATAGCACTTACTTCCGAATACTCGAAAGTACTTGACATTAGGTTTCTTGTTGTACCACAGCTCATAGGGTGTCTTCCTAGTTCCGGGCCTAGTGTAGACTCTGTTAACAGTATACCATGCAGTCCTACTGCTTCACCCAGAAATGAGCAGCTAGGTTGTTGCTGTGAAGCATCACCCTAGCCATCTCTTGAAACACCCTGTTCTTTCTTTCCACCGCACCATTTTGCTGAGATGTTATTGGTGCTGAAAATTCATGCTTGATGCCCGCTTCATCACAAAATTCATTGTACTTGGAGTTTTCAAACTCCTTTCCATGATTACTTCGAATATGAGTGATGGGGCATCCTTTTTCATTTTGCACTCTTAAACAGATGTTCTTGAAGTTCTCAAATGCATCCGAATTCTCTCTTATGAATGCCACCCAAGACATCCTTGAGAAATCATCAACCATCACTAGGATATATCGCTTTCCTCCTAGACTTTCAGTTCGAGTTGGACCCATGAGATCCATGTGTCTTAGTTCTAGTGGGTGTGAGGTAGCGATATTTGAAGCCTTCTTATGTGGACTTTTAATTTGTTTTCCAATTTGACATGGCCCACACACAGCAGTAGAGGGCTTCCCTAGTTTTGGCACACCTCTCACACGCTCATGTTTTGAGAGTTTGCTTAGGTTTTTGAAATTCATGTGACCCAGCCTCCTGTGCCACAGTTCAACTTCTTCAACTTTAGCCCTGTTGCACATTTGAGAAGAACCAACACTAGGCATTAAACCATAACAATTGTCAGTGGTTCTTGACCCTTCCAAAACACACACACCTTTGTCATCCATAACAAAACACTTGTTGTTGGTGAAGTGGATAGCATGGTGATCATCGCACAATTGACTTATGCTAATTAGATTAGTTTTCAGTCCTTCTACAAACAAAACATTCTTCAGTTTAGGAATGCTTGGTGCTTGGATGACACATTTTCCTTTCACAAAGGATTTACTTCCATCACCAAAAATAACAGTCTCATCTGAGCATTCCTCAAGATGAGTAAAGAGGGACTTGTTACCTATCATGTGTCTGGAGCATCCACTATCGAAATACCACATGTCAAAATTTTGGGCTTTCAAAGTGGTGTGGATGACAAGGCATTTTAGATCATCCTTTCTCACATAAATGAACTTAGATTTTTGTAGAACCCTATGGTCTTTGTTCACTTTATTTGTAGGCATGACCTTCTTCTTGTTAGATCTCCTGTTCTTCCTTCTTTTCTGGGTGAACCTTGCATTTTGGTCCTTCCTGTTACCTTCTTCATGATGAGCATAAGAAGTGTCACGACCATATTGTGTACTTGAGAGTTGAGCAATTTTCATCACTTCTTCACTCAAACTCCTAGACTTTTCTGCTAAGGCTTGAATTTTCCTTTGGAGATTCCCTTGATGTTGTATTTGATTCCAAGAACCATTTCGGGGATTTCTCCTAAAGGCATTGCAGTTAGGTCGGATTTGACCCTTCACTCCACAATGGTGACAAGTGGGAATGAACCTGGAAGGAGGAGATCTGTTAGCCTTGGACTGAACTTTTGTTCTCTCAGTTTCAGTTGAATTTTTACCTTGTCCAGATGTAACAAAAGTTTGGTACAACTGAGAGTTTGGCATCCTGGATGTTGATCCTGAGGAGTTAGAACCCACAAATCTTGGATTTTCATGTATTGGCTCAAAAGTTACAGTAGACATTGTTCCGACATTCAAAGGGCCGGATGGTCTATCTGGATGTCCTATGCCGGACATGTTTACTGTTGAGCGCTGCATGCTAGCCAGTTTATCCAAGATTTGAGTGTTGCTAAGGAGTCTAGCTTCTTTTTCGAGTTCAGTTACTTTCTTAGCTAGCCCATCCTTAACTTTCAAAATATCAAGAAATTCCTTTTCTAGAAATCTAACTTTTTCAATAAGGTTATTTCTTTCAGATTCCAATTCTGAAATTTGAGTCTTTGACTCTTCAGATACACTCATGGAGTTTTCTTCCTCAGTTTCTATAACCTTGATCCATTTGGATAGAGAGGCATTTTCTTCCTCAAGGTATTCTTGTTTGGACACCAGTTTAGCCTTTTCACTTTCAAGCTAAGAAACTAGAGCATTCTTCCCTTCTGCTTCTAGTTTGCAAGAGTCTCTTTCTTGTTGGGTAAATTTAAGTTGTTTGTTCAAAGAGATCTTTGCTTTCTTCAACTTAAGGCTTTCAGAGAACAACCTTTCATAGGCTTTGTCCATATCTTCATCAGACTCAGAGACAGTGTGACTCTGATCATGATCTTCACTAGACTCACTTACTTGATCTTCATCACTCTTTTCTGTCGCGCCCCAAAACCCGCCCTAGGAGTTAGAGTGAACTTTGGACGACTAATCATGACTTGCTTGACAACTAACCTGCAAAACCCACAGAGCATATACAATAGAGGATATAAACAGCGGAAACATACTCTAACATAGCACAGCGGAAGACTACCAAACCTCTATGTATATACATACGCAAATCCAAGTTTATACAAAAAGTCTCCAAAAGAAAGTGCGGACATGCCTGCCAAAATACATGAATCTAACTCTCATCTCACCCACAGCTAAACCACTCAGAATCTAATCACCACCTACTGATAACCCTCTACGGGAGGTTCCTCCAAAGGCTCCTCGGCGTACTCCTCTTCCACCCATGGACCAGGAGCACAAACATCAAATGGGGCAGCAGCTCCCTCAGAACCTGCCGACATAAGAAGTACGGCTGAGCATGGAATACTCAGCGGGTACTAAATACTAACCAACAATCGTAGCGTAGAAATAGCAATACATAATCAGGAGCAATTCATATATGTCAAACGGAAACAATTCACATCATACAAGGAAGTAAAGCAGTTTATAATCATGCTTGTAATTCGTAGAAAACCGATAAATCCTCTTGAAATATCGTGCACTTGACTTGACTTGAAATATCTTTTTGTACTTGAAAGCTTGTCATGTCTATCTTGCTTGATTCTTGTATGTCGTGTCATGTCATGCATGTCATGCGTGCTTGCTTGTGATCATGTAACTTGTGAGATATTCTTGTGAGATGCCTTGAGAGGGAAGGGAGACCCTTCTTTATGCAATGCACTTGCGAGGGAAGGGAGACCCTTCTTTATGATATGTATGCACTTGCGAGGGAAGGGAGACCCTTCTTCATGATATGCACTTGTGAGTGAGGGGAGACCCCTCGTGGAATGTTGGTTCTTGTCTTCTTGTGAAAAGCGAGGTAAAACATATCGTAGGATATGTCCCAACTCTAACCATGTTCTTGAAAACCTCGGTAAATCATGCCATGCATGCCGTGCTCGTGGGAACCGTGTACATACTTGCATTCAAATTTAAAGATGACATTTGGGTAATTTCACAACACATATAGCATCAAAGATTGAGTAATGTAATATTCATAGCATTATGGGAAAGCAGGAAAACACACTATCATAGTCCCTAGCAATATTCATAATTTATTAGGCATGCATTTCCAGATTTTCAGCTCACTGTGTTCACCTTGGCATTTCATCAAACATGGTATGTTCATTATGGATTTATCCTACAACATGCTTTTCTAGATGGGTTTTACTCAAATCATACATGTACGTTCATTATTGGAACAATGCCCTTCCCCATTTGTTCATCACACACAACCATTGGCATCCAATCGCCCATCCCATCTCCATTCACCATTCACCATTCACCATTCACCATTTACCATTTACTATTTACCATTCATTCATCTCATAGCACATGTGTAAATGAAAGAAAATGAAGAGGAAAGAAGGGGAAGGAGGAACTATAACTAGGAGGGTAGTAAGAAGCACCGACCTTGAAGAAATGAGGAAGAAACCCCTTTCCAAAACGACTGTGTAGCTGCTGCCCTAGTTTGAGGAGATGCTCCTCACGAGTTTGTGCCTTGATCTTGAAGAAAAATGGGCTGGAGGTTGATCTAGGGTTTCAAAACCCTTTGATTTCTCTCCAAAATGGGAACCCTAGGTTGGAATCGCCTTCTCCCCTTTCTCCTATTCTCTCAAACTCTCTAAGTGTCGAATGAAGCCCTAAAGGCTCGGGTTAAACTCTTAAGGTAAGAGTGAACTGACCAAAAGACCGTAATACCCTTACTGGGATTTCTGCAATGACGCGAGGACCGTGAATAGTGCTGAACACATTGTGCTGTGAATAGTGCCAACTCGTGGTGCTGTGAATAGTGCCAACTCGTGGTGGCGTGAATAGTGCCAACTCGTGGTGGCGTGAATAGTGCCAACTCGTGGTGCCGTGAATAGTGCAACTCGTGGTGGCGTGAATAGTGCCAACTCGTGGTGGCGTGAATAGTGCAACTCGTGGTGCCATGAATAGTGCCAACTCGTGGTGCTGTGAATAGTGCCAACTCGTGGTGGCTGTGAATAGTGCCAACTCGTGGTGGCGTGAATAGTGCAACTCGTGGTGCCATGAATAGTGCCAACTCGTGGTGCTGTGAATAGTGCAAACTCGTGGTGCCATGAATAGTGCCAACTCGTGGTGGCGTGAATAGTGCAAACTCGTGGTGGCGTGAATAGTGCAACTCGTGGTGAGTTGTACAATGTACCCGTGGTGAGCTGTACAACGGATGCACACAGTATACGTTTTCCTACAGGTACAGACTGTTTTGGCCATATCTTTTGACTCGTTCGTCCGATTTTGACGATTCAACTTGCGTTGTGTTCGTACTTCGAAGAGGAACAATTCTGGCATTTCGAAATTTCCAAATTCTTCCTCATTTATTAATCATACCTCTTAAAAAGGCAAGATGACAACGAAAGTTTCATGTATTAAGCATGAAAAAGTCTGGGGCTCTACGTCCTCCCCCCTTACAAAAATTTCGTCCTCGAAATTCAGACACTACTTGCATTACAATTCAAAAAGAACATTACATGTCATATACAGACTTCACACAGAAACTCATTCAAGTAATTCTGGGTACTTTGCTTTGACTTCGGCTTCACGCTCCCATGTAGCTTCTTCCCGAGCATGGTGTTGCCATTGCACAAGAAGCAAAGGGATTGTCTTGTTGCGAAGCACTTGATTCCTTCGATCTAAAATCTGGACTGGCTTTTCAATCAAGGTTAGGTCCTCTCGAATCTCCAACAGTTCCAAGTCTATGACATGCGAAGGATCCGCAAGATACTTCCGAAGCATGGACACATGGAAGACGTTATGAACTGCAGCCATGTGAGGTGGAAGAGCTACTCGATAAGCAACTTCACCAACCCGTGTGATAATCTCAAAAGGCCCAACATACCGAGGACTGAGCTTGCCTCGCTTCCCAAATCTCATGATCCCTTTGCTAGGAGATACTTTCACAAAAACTTGATCCCCTACTTGAAATTCCAAGTCCCTACGGCGTGTGTCCGCATAACTTTTCTAGCGATCTTGAGCGGCTTTCAATCGATCTCGAATGATCTTAACTGTGTTTGCAGTTTGCTCAATCAACTCCGGACCAAGCACTTTCCTTTCTCCTACCTCATCCCAATAGAGAGGAGACCTACAACTTCGCCCATACAAGGCCTCAAATGGTGCCATTTGAATACTTGCCTGATAGCTGTTATTATAAGGGAATTCAACCAAAGGCAAGTGCTCTTCCCAACTGCCTCTGAAATCTAACATACAAGCTCGAAGCATGTCTTCAATGACTTGGTTCACTCTCTCGGTTTGTCCATCCGTTTGTGGATGAAAGGCGGTGCTGAAATCAAGTTGGGAACCCATAGCCTCTTGGAAACTTTTCCAAAATCTTGACGTGAATCTTGGATCCTGATCTGACACAATACTGACTGGCACCCCATGTAGTCTAACTACTTCCTTGATGTATAGTGCAGCCAACTGACTAGAGTTGAAGGTAGTACGATAGGGTAAGAAATGAGCGGACTTTGTCAAACGATCCACTACTACCCATATCGCATCTGAGCCCCTTGCTGTCTTTGGCAAGCCAACTATGAAATCCATGGATATGTTCTCCCATTTCCACTCGGGAATAGGAAGGGAATGGAATAGACCGGCGGGTCGCATGTGTTCTGCTTTCACTTGTTGACACACCAAGCACCGTGCTACATATTCCGCAACATCCCTCTTCATATTCCGCCACCAAAAGTGACTCTTGAGGTTCCGGTACATCTTTGTACCCCCTGGATGCACTGTGTACTTCGAACGATGTGCCTCATCCATGATCTCTCGTCGAAGATCTGCGTTGGCCGGAACACACAACCTTCCTTTGAATGTGATAGCACCCCGACTAGTGAGAGAGAAGTCCTCACTACCCTTAGCAACTTCCTTGTCCCGATAAGCCGACAATTCAGCATCCATGTCTTGATATTCTTGGATCAAATCTATAATGTACGGCCGAACCGTAACATTTGCTAAGGTAGGACCACGGACAGAGTCATTCACACTGATGTCCAGATTTGCCAAATCTTCTAGTAGCTTCCATTCTTGAACCAACATATGTGCTAACAACCCTTGAGGTCTTCTACTCAAAGCATCTGCCACTACATTTGCTTTACCCGGGTGGTATTGAATGGTACAATCATAGTCTTTCAAAAATTTCATCCCACGCCGTTGCCTTAGATTCAGCTCCTTTTGGGAAAAGAGATACTTGAGACTCTTGTGATCAGTGAACACATAGAACTCCACCCCATAAAGGTAATGACGCCAAATCTTAAGTGCAAACACGACCGCCGCAAGCTCCAAGTCGTGCGTGGGATAATTCTTCTCATGCTCCTTCAACTGCCTTGATGCATAGGCAATGACTTTCTTGTGTTGCATAAGCACACATCCAAGTCCAACGTGTGAGGCATCACTGTACACCTCATACCCAAGAGGTCCGGATGGCACTGTAAGGACAGGAGCTGTAGTAAGCCTCTTCTTCAGTTCCGTGAAACTGATCTCGCACTTATCACTCCATACAAACTTGGCATTCTTCCTTGTCAGGTAAGTGAGCGGTGCTGCAAGGCTAGAGAAACCCTCTACGAATCTCCTGTAGTAGCCTGCCAACCCAAGAAAGCTGCGTATCTCGGTAACACTCTTGGGCCTCGCCCAACTCATAACTGCTTCGATCTTCTTCGGATCCACCGAGATACCTTCTGCAGAAACCACGTGGCCTAGGAATGCCACCTCTTCCAACCAAAACTCACACTTGCTAAGTTTGGCGTATAGCTTGTGTTCTCTTAGCGTCTCCAAAGCAAGGCATAGGTCGCGTGTGTGATCTTCCCGTGTCTGGGAATAGACCAAGATGTCATCAACAAATACAATCACACACCTATCAAGATATGGCCGGAACACCCGGTTCATCAAATCCATAAAGGCTGCCGGCGCGTTCGTGAGTCCAAAAGGCATCACCAAGAACTCGTAGTGCCCATACCGAGTCCTGAAAGCAGTTTTGGGAACATCTTCCACCTTAATCTTCAACTGGTGATAACCCGATCGAAGATCTATCTTCGAGAAAAATCTCGCTCCCTTCAACTGATCGAACAAGTCATCAATCCTAGGCAAGGGATACCTATTCTTTATGGTGACTTTGTTCAATTGTCGGTAATCGACACACATCCGCATCGAGCCATCTTTCTTCTTAACAAACAACACCGGGGCACCCCACGGTGAGACACTTGGTCGAATGAAACCAAGGCCTTGTAATTCCTCCAACTGAGTCTTCAACTCCTTGAGTTCAATAGGGGCCATTCTATATGGAGCTCTGAAAACAGGAGCTGTGCCTGGTGCAAGCTCGATCACAAACTCAATCTCCCTATCTGGAGGCAATCCTGGCAACTCTTCTGGAAATACATCCAGGAATTAACTCACAACCGGAATAGTCGATGAGTCCTTTGCTTCAGGGTTAGCTAAGCTCAACGCCGCAAAGCGGGCAATGTCTCTACTTCTCAACCCTCGAAAGTGAAATGGTTTTCCTTCTACCGGCTTGAAGAGTACCATTTTCTCAAAGCAAGCTACATGCCCATGATGTGCTGCTAACCAATCCATTCCCAATATAACATCAAAGTCTTGGAATCCAAGGACGATGAGATCAACCGCCAACTCGTGGCTCCCAACTTGGACCACACTATCTCCATACACTTTATCTGCCAATACTGTTTTGCCGAGAGGAGTCGAAATGGCTAACTCCAGTTCTAGCTGACTTGGCTCTACAGAAAAGCCTTCTGAAAAACTCGGCGAGACAAATGAATGAGTAGACCCGGTATCAATCAACACTCGAGCCAAACACTCATTGACTAGTAGGGCTCCTGAAATTTTAGCTAGTTACGTCAATTCAAGCATCAACAGTGTATACACATAGGTATATACATATATAGCATACCAAGTACGTACACATGGGATAAAACATAACATAACCATCACGAATAAGGAAAATAACTCCAAACGCGTACCTTGCACCACATCGTCAGATGCAAGTGCATCACCCTCTGTCAAGGCAAAAACTCGCCCCTGGTTCGCCTGGCGAGACTGTGGTGTAGACCGGGTAGTCTGAGATGACGCCTGATATGATCCTGCTGGGCGTGCTGGTGGACTAATCCCCTGAGACTGGCCCGATAAATGCCGACTGCGGCAATCCCTGATCATGTGGCCCTGGCGACCGCAATGATAACATCCACCAGATGCTCTTCGACAATCTCCTGCCGGATGCCTTTTGCCGCATGAAGTGCAGATCTCGTGTGTATAAGTCGGAGGGGCTGGAAGCGGAGCATACCTCATCGTCTGAGGTGCAACAGGCCGTGGGGCTGGAAGAGCCTGAGGTCTCGGTGCCTGAGGCACATACTGCCGTGGAGCTGGAGGCGCATAAGAAGGCCTCATCGATGGTGCTGGCCATGCATACTGATAACGAGTCCGCCTCTCTGGAGGTGCTGAACTACTAGCTTGGCCTCTCGCCCACTCCCTCTTCTTGGACACTGTCTCCGAATTGGCCTCGACCAATAAGGCCTTGTCTACTACCTCAGGGTAGGTAGTATGCCTGAAAACGGACACCTTCTCCATAATCACATCCTTGAGCCCTTGCTCAAATCTCCTCGCCTTCATTGCCTCAGTAGCAACCATATGAGGCGCAAATCTCGACAACTCCGAGAACTTGGCCTCGTATTGTGCCACTGACATCAAACCTTGCTCAAGGTTGATGAATTCTCTCTCTTTCTTTTCCCGTGCTCCAATCGGAAAATACTTTTTGTAAAAAGTATCCTTGAACTCCTCCCAAGTCCAAGGTAGACCCTGCATGGTCAAATCTCTCGTCCTCAGTGCGGACAACCACCAATGGTGGGCTTCGCCTTCTAGCATGAAAGCTGCCCATGCTACCCTCTCCTCCTCTGTAGGTGAGAGGACCGTAAGGATCTTCTCCATCTGGAGGATCCATGCCTCCGCAGCAAGAGGGTCCACACTCCCATGGAATGGTGGAGGCCTCAATCTCCTGAATGCCTCAACTCCAGCGGTACGATATACTGGAGCTGCGGGCGGTGGAGTAGGTGCCGCCGATGATGGTATAGCCTGCCGAGCCGCCAGTATGGCGAGTGTCTCAGCAATAGAGCCTAAGACTCGAGAGAGGTCTGGCTGCTCATCCTCATCCCGTGAAGAAGAGGAAGCTCTGGTATGTGGTCCACGACCCCGTGTGTTCCGTCTCATGACTCAAGTCCTGAGAATAATAACACCACATGAGTCTAACTTTAAACCACAGTTTACTTCAATGCCATTTCACAATAATCCAATTTGTATTAGTTGTATAATACTAATATACATCGCATTAAGTCATCAGAGTATTTATAATATTATACTTTGGTGTTCTAGCGTTCCTAAGGCTCGTACTTGGTTGAAACAACCATTTTGACTAAGACTAAAGTTTAGTCTTACACTTGGATCAAGACTCTCTTCCGACTTACTTTCTTCCTAACTTGTTTCCTGAAATATGCTCTTGTCAAGCCGTGGTATAAGATTCTAAGTGACCCTAGAGACCTAAAGCCTAAGCTTTGATACCACTTCTGTCGCGCCCCAAAACCCACCCTAGGAGTTAGAGTGAACTTTGGACGACTAATCATGACTTGCTTGACAACTAACCTGCAAAACCCACAGAGCATATACAATAGAGGATATAAACAGCGGAAACATACTCTAACATAGCACAGCGGAAGACTACCAAACCTCTATGTATATACATACGCAAATCCAAGTTTATACAAAAAGTCTCCAAAAGAAAGTGCGGACATGCCTGCCAAAATACATGAATCTAACTCTCATCTCACCCACAGCTAAACCACTCAGAATCTAATCACCACCTACTGATAACCCTCTACGGGAGGTTCCTCCAAAGGCTCCTCGGCGTACTCCTCTTCCACCCATGGACCAGGAGCACAAACATCAAATGGGGCAGCAGCTCCCTCAGAACCTGCCGACATAAGAAGTACGGCTGAGCATGGAATACTCAGCGGGTACTAAATACTAACCAACAATCGTAGCGTAGAAATAGCAATACATAATCAGGAGCAATTCATATATGTCAAACGGAAACAATTCACATCATACAAGGAAGTAAAGCAGTTTATAATCATGCTTGTAATTCGTAGAAAACCGATAAATCCTCTTGAAATATCGTGCACTTGACTTGACTTGAAATATCTTTTTGTACTTGAAAGCTTGTCATGTCTATCTTGCTTGATTCTTGTATGTCGTGTCATGTCATGCATGTCATGCGTGCTTGCTTGTGATCATGTAACTTGTGAGATATTCTTGTGAGATGTCCTTGTGAGATGCCTTGAGAGGGAAGGGAGACCCTTCTTTATGCAATGCACTTGCGAGGGAAGGGAGACCCTTCTTTATGATATGTATGCACTTGCGAGGGAAGGGAGACCCTTCTTCATGATATGCACTTGTGAGTGAGGGGAGACCCCTCGTGGAATGTTGGTTCTTGTCTTCTTGTGAAAAGCGAGGTAAAACATATCGTAGGATATGTCCCAACTCTAACCATGTTCTTGAAAACCTCGATAAATCATGCCATGCATGCCGTGCTCGTGGGAACCATGTACATACTTGCATTCAAATTTAAAGATGACATTTGGGTAATTTCACAACACATATAGCATCAAAGATTGAGTAATGTAATATTCATAGCATTATGGGAAAGCAGGAAAACACACTATCATAGTCCCTAGCAATATTCATAATTTATTAGGCATGCATTTCCAGATTTTCAGCTCACTGTGTTCACCTTGGCATTTCATCAAACATGGTATGTTCATTATGGATTTATCCTACAACATGCTTTTCTAGATGGGTTTTACTCAAATCATACATGTACGTTCATTATTGGAACAATGCCCTTCCCCATTTGTTCATCACACACAACCATTGGCATCCAATCGCCCATCCCATCTCCATTCACCATTCACCATTCACCATTCACCATTTACCATTTACTATTTACCATTCATTCATCTCATAGCACATGTGTAAATGAAAGAAAATGAAGAGGAAAGAAGGGGAAGGAGGAACTATAACTAGGAGGGTAGTAAGAAGCACCGACCTTGAAGAAATGAGGAAGAAACCCCTTTCCAAAACGACTGTGTAGCTGCTGCCCTAGTTTGAGGAGATGCTCCTCACGAGTTTGTGCCTTGATCTTGAAGAAAAATGGGCTGGAGGTTGATCTAGGGTTTCAAAACCCTTTGATTTCTCTCCAAAATGGGAACCCTAGGTTGGAATCGCCTTCTCCCCTTTCTCCTATTCTCTCAAACTCTCTAAGTGTCGAATGAAGCCCTAAAGGCTCGGGTTAAACTCTTAAGGTAAGAGTGAACTGACCAAAAGACCGTAATACCCTTACTGGGATTTCTGCAATGACGCGAGGACCGTGAATAGTGCTGAACACATTGTGCTGTGAATAGTGCCAACTCGTGGTGCTGTGAATAGTGCCAACTCGTGGTGGCGTGAATAGTGCCAACTCGTGGTGCCGTGAATAGTGCAAACTCGTGGTGGCGTGAATAGTGCCAACTCGTGGTGGCGTGAATAGTGCCAACTCGTGGTGCCGTGAATAGTGCAACTCGTGGTGGCGTGAATAGTGCCAACTCGTGGTGGCGTGAATAGTGCAACTCGTGGTGCCATGAATAGTGCCAACTCGTGGTGCCTGTGAATAGTGCCAACTCGTGGTGGCGTGAATAGTGCAACTCGTGGTGCCATGAATAGTGCCAACTCGTGGTGCTGTGAATAGTGCAAACTCGTGGTGGCGTGAATAGTGCAAACTCGTGGTGCCATGAATAGTGCCAACTCGTGGTGGCGTGAATAGTGCAAACTCGTGGTGGCATGAATAGTGCAACTCGTGGTGAGTTGTACAACGTACCCGTGGTGAGCTGTACAACGGATGCACACAGTATACATTTTCCTACAGGTACAGACTGTTTTGGCCATATCTTTTGACTCGTTCGTCCGATTTTGACGATTCAACTTGCGTTGTGTTCGTACTTCGAAGAGGAACAATTCTGGCATTTCGAAATTTCCAAATTCTTCCTCATTTATTAATCATACCTCTTAAAAAGGCAAGATGACAACGAAAGTGTCATGTATTAAGCATGAAAAAGTCTGGGGCTCTACATTTTCTTTGTGAGTAGTGGGAGGATGGTCTATCTCTGATAGGGTGACAGTGAAAGCCATGTGATTTTCCGATTGCTCACTCGAGGTAGAACTTTCAGATTGTTCTTCATCAGAATCACTATCATCCCATGTGACATTCATCACCTTTCCCTTAGACTTCTTCTTATTAGGGCAATCAGGTGAGATATGGCCATAGCCTTTGCATTCATAGCATTGAACGCCACGAGATTGAGTTCGTAGGTTTGGAGTGATCCGACCAATTCCTCAATCTTGAGAGCATCGACATTCTTGCTCTCCTCGAAGGCAGTGACCTTAGATTGAAACCTTTCTGGTAGAGATCTAATGTCGCGACCCAAAATACCCCCTAGGAGTTAGGGATACATTGACTCGTGACCGCCGTATCATACCTCCAGTATAATACATAAGGCACACGTAGAGACCTGTTAGAAACACAAACATATCTAGCGGAAGTGATAAAGAATGCACAGCGGAAAAAAAATACTAAACATAGCGGAAGCAAAGCGATACTCCTATAACTCAGTTCAAGTATGAACCAACAAAAGCATATACATGTGAGAAACCCAAAAGTGGAGTGGACAAACCCCACACTCACATCACAAAATAACATCTTAAACTTCTAAATCTGTCGATCAATAAAAGTCGAAGTCTCGACACCTATCTATAGGACCATTGTCCTGATAATGATCCATGGAAGGCTACGGGTCGAAGTACTCTTCCTCTAACCACAGTTCTATGCCACATATGTCGAACGGAGCCCGAGTACCTACCAATGATAACAAATATCGGCTGAGCGTGGAATACTCAGCTTATACAAACTAATAACAATAAAGCATTAAGCATTAAGCATAAAGCTTACGAATCATGGAGAATGAAATCCGTAAAAATATGTAAGAGCGTGGAAACCTTGAAATAACATGTGAGATGAGGTTCGAAACCAAAACCAAAACTGTAACCGTGTGAGTCATGCGATAATCATAGCCTTGTGAGTTCTTGTGAGTTCATGGAGTTACTTAGAGTCATTATGATCCGTAGAGACATGGAGATACCATAGAGCACAACATAGAGCATATCCTTAGAGATCTTAGAGCATTACATTTATGATCCGTAGAGCTTGTGAGACGATCTTAGAGCCTATCATAGAGTTCCTTGTGAGCATAGTTCCTTGTGAGCATGGTATAATCCGTAGAGCTTGTGAAACGATCTTAGAGAAATCATAGAGTTACTTAGAATCGTTCCTTATTAGTCTTTTTGTGAAAAACACCTTTTCGTACGTTGAGAAATCCCTGGAAAACATCGATTCATGCAAGACATGCGAGCATATAAACATATGAGGGTAGTAATCATATTTAAGCATCAAAATCCCTTAGAGGTATTTCATCAAACACTTAGAGTGCACCATAATGATAACTTACATCCAACATAGCATAACATCCTTCCATACCATAGAAAATCAAGGTATATGTAGCATAGAGTAAGAAGAATCATATTTAACAACTAGTAGGATTGCAAGATTGGTAGTAGAGTCTATCTACCTTGGTAAAATGAACGTCTTTGATTCCCACAAGCTGGAACAAGCAAGAACCGTGAGTTCTTGGTTGAGAATCACCAAAAACAATGGAAGAACTTGATCTTCCACAAGCTTGAACAATCACCAAGCTCCTCTCCTTCTTCTCTCTCTCAAAATCTCTCAAAAATATGCACTAAGGATTTCTGAAATCCTAAGGCACGAACCCAGCCTTTATATAGGCAAAGGGTGGTGGCTAAAATCTTAAACACCCTTAATGAAGAAAATCTGCGTATAACCGATCGATCGGTGGTATAGACCGAGCGATCGGTGGCTTACCGATCGATCAGTAGTTTCAACCGAGTAATCAGTTGAAAACACCCTCTCTGGAAAATTTCCCCATATAAAAAAGTTGACCAGTCGATAGCTACCGATCGATCGGTAATTGACCGGTCGATTGGAGGATGGCACCGAGCGATCGATGATCCCCTGTTTTGCTGTAAAATCTTGTTCCGATTGCTTGAAACTCCTCCAATATCATTCTAACATTCTTTTATGCTTAATACATGCTCCTTAGTGATATCTAGGCCCATTGAAACATGCACGCCATAACTCCAAACTCGTATATTAACATAAAGCCCACTAGTGCACAAAACCACACTTGAGCACTATTCACACACTATTCATCACCTAGTGCAATAAAGATTCGGGACTCTACATCCCTCCCCCCTAACAAGAATTTCGTCCTCGAAATTAGAACGACACCCAAAACATAAAAGAACCAAAATACAAAACCAACAAGAAAAACTACTCAAACAAGTGAGGGTACTTCTCCTTCACATTGGCTTCTCGTTCCCATGTAGCCTCTTCCGTAGAATGATGCTGCCATCTCACAAGGACTAAAGGGATAGTCTTGGCACGCAATACTTGATCGCGTGATGATCTCAAATGGTCCTATGTACCTAGGACTGAGCTTTCCCTTCTTTCCGAATTGCATGATTCCCTAACTTGGCGAAATCTTCACAAAGACCCGATGTCGCGACCCAAAACCCACCCTAGGAGTTAGCGTGAACTTTGGACAACTAATCATGGCTTACATGACTTGCTTGACAAACCAACCTGCAAAAACCCACAGAGCATATACAATAGAGGATGACAGCGGAAACATAACTATAAAACACAGCGGAAGTCTAACAACCTCTAAGTATATACACATGGTCCAAGTTTTAATACAAAGAAATCAAAACAAAGAAAGTGCGGACACGCCCGCCAAAATACATGGATATAATCACTCATGCTCACCCACAGCTAATCCACTCAGAATCTAACACCACCTACTGATAACCCTCTACGGAAGGTTCCTCCAAAGGCTCCTCGACGTACTCTCCTCCACCCATGGACCAGGAGCACAAACATCAAATGGAGCAGCAGCTCCCTCAGAACCTGCCGACATAAGAAGTACGGCTGAGCATGGAATACTCAGCGGGTACTAAGCACTAACCAACCGTCATAGCATGCGGATAGCATACATAAAGCAGGAAACAATTCACGCATATAAAGCAGGAATGATTCATATCATGACAATAAAGTAAAGCAATATAATTCATCATGTTGCATTCATAAAAGCCGGTAAAACCCTTGAAATCTTGTGCACTTGACTTGACTGAAATTACCCTTTTTATGCTTGAAACCTTGTCTACCGTGTCATACGTGTCATGCTTGTATCATGCGTGTATCATGCTTGCTTTTTCTGAAAAGTAATCTACTTGTGAGGCAAGGGAGACCCTTCTTCCTAGAATGCTCAAGCTTGTCCTTCCACTTGTGAGATTCACTTGTGAGATGTCCTTGTGAGATGCACTTGCGACGGAAGGGAGACCCTTCTTATGATATGTATGCACTTGCGAGGGAAGGGAGACCCTTTTTATGGAAATGCATGATTGTCTTGTCCTTGCTAAAAGCGAGGTAAAACATATCGTAGGACATGCCCCACCTCTAAATCCCATTCTTGAAAACCTCGGTAAATCATGTCATGTATGCGTGCTTGTGAGGTCGTGTGCATACTTGCATTTGGAATTAAATATGGCATTTGAGTAATTCATAACACATAACATCAATGATTTGAGCAATTTAGTAGTCATATCATTTAGGGAAAGCGAACAATCACACTATCATGACCCTAGCAATTTCCATAAATCTTAAACATGCAATTTCTTAATTTATTATTCATTTCATTCACCTTGGCATTTCATCAAACATGGTGCATTCATTATTTATTAACCCTACAACATGCTTTTCTAGGTGGGTTATGCTCACATCATACGTGTTTGTTCATTATGGATACAATGCCCTCCCCATTTCATTCATCACATCATTTCACACGGCATCCAATCGCCAATTCCGTCTCCATTCACCATTCACACCCATCCATCTCATAGCACATGTGTAAATGAAAGAAAATAAAGAGAAATAAAGTAAAAGAAGGAACTATAACTAGGAGGGTAGCAAGAAGTACCGACCTTGAAGAAATGAGGAAGAAACCCCTTCCAAAAACGACTGTGTAGCTGCTGCCCTAGCTTGGATCACGAGCTCCTTGAATGCTTGAGCCTTGATCTTGAAGAAAACGGGCTTGGGGTTGATCTAGGGTCTTAACCCCTTTGATTTCTCCCCAAATGAAAACCTAGGTTTGGGAACCCTTTCTCCTCTCTTCTAATCTCCCAAATCTTCTAAGTGTTGAGAATGAGCCCTAAGGCTCGGGCGATCCTATATAAGAAAGGGTAGAACACCCGAATGCCGAAAATGCCCTTAGTAAAAATTCTGCAAAACGCGAGGACCGAGCGATCGGTGTTTATGACCGATCGATCGGTTGCCTACCGAGCGATCGGTGTGTTGACCGAGCTCTCGACCAAAAATCAACTCTCTGGAAAATTTCCCCATACAAAAATCTTGACCAGTCGATAGCTACCGATCGATCGGTTTTGGACCGATCGATCGCTCTATGGACCGAGCGATCGATTGCCTGCAGGTCCAGACTGTTTTGGCCATATCTTTTGACTCGCTCGTCGGATTTTGACGATTCAACTTGCGTTGGGTTCGTACTTCGAGAAGGAACATTTCTGACATTTTAGAATTTTCAATTTCTTCCCTATTTATTAATTGTACTACTCTAAAGGCAAAATGGCTATAAAAGTGTCATGCATTAAATGTGAAAAGGTCCGGGGCTCTACATCCTCCCCCCCTTACAAAAATTTCGTCCTCGAAATTTAGACGCTACTTGCATTACAAACCAAAAAGCAAATTACAAGTCATATACAAACTTATACAAAAACTCATTCAAATAATTCTAGGTACTTCGCTTTGACTTCGGCTTCACGCTCCCATGTAGCTTCTTCCCGAGCATGGTGTTGCCATTGCACAAGAACCAAAGGGATTGTCTTATTGCGAAGCACTTGATCTCTTCGATCCAAAATCTGAACAGGCTTTTCAATCAAGGTGAGGTCCTCACGAATCTCCAACGGTTCCAAGTCTATGACATGCGAAGGATCCGCAATGTACTTCTGAAGCATAGACACATGGAAAACGTTGTGAACTGCAGCCATGTGAGGTGGGAGAGCTACCCTGTAAGCAACCTCACCAACTCGCGTGATAATCTCAAAAGGCCCAACATACTGAGGACTGAGCTTGCCTCGCTTGCCAAATCTCATGATCCCTTTGCTAGGAGATACTTTCACAAAAACTTGATCCCCTACTTGAAATTCCAAGTCCCTACGGCGCGTGTCCGCATAACTTTTCTGGCGATCTTGTCAATCGATCCCGAATGATCTTAACTGTGTTTGCAGTTTGCTCAATCAACTCTGGACCAAGTACTTTCCTCTCTCCTACCTCATCCCAATAGAGAGGAGACCTACAACTTCGCCCATACAAGGCCTCAAATGGTGCCATTTGGATACTTGCCTGATAGCTATTATTATAGGCGAATTCAACCAAAGGCAAGTGCTCTTCCCAACTGCCTCTGAAATCCAACATACAAGCCCGAAGCATGTCTTCAATAACTTGGTTCACTCTCTCGGTTTGTCCATCCGTCTGTGGATGAAAAGCGGTGCTAAAATCAAGTCGGGAACCCATAGCCTCTTGAAAACTTTTCCAAAATCTTGACGTGAATCTTGGATCCCGGTCCGACACAATACTGACGGGCACTCCGTGCAACCTCACCACTTCCTTGATGTATAGAGCGGCCAACTGGCTAGAGTTGAAAGTAGTTCGGTAGGGCAGGAAGTGCGCAGACTTCGTCAGACGGTCTACTACAACCCAAATTGCATCTGAGCCCTTTGCCATTTTTGGCAAGCCAACTATGAAATCCATGGATATGTTCTCCCATTTCCACTCGGGAATAGGAAGAGACTGCAATAGACCTGCCGGCCGCATGTGCTCTACCTTCACCTGTTGGCACACTAAGCATCGTGCTACATGCTCCGCAACATCCCTCTTCATATTCCGCCACCAAAAGTGACTCTTGAGGTTCTGGTACATCTTCGTACCCCCTGGATGCACAGTGTTCTTTGCCCGGTGGGCTTCATCCATAATCTCCCTCTGAAGATCTGCATTGGCTGGGACACACAGCCTTCCCTTGAATGTGATAGCACCTTGGTTAGTGAGAGAGAAGTCCTCACTACCCTTAGCTACTTCCTTGTCCCGATAAGCCAACAATTCAGCATCCGTGGCTTGGTATTCTTGGATCAAATCTATAAAGTATGGCCAAACCGTGACATTTGCCAAGATAGGACTACGGACAGAGTCATTCACACTAATGTCCAGATTTGCCAAGTCTTCAAGTAGCTTCCATTCCTGCACTAACATGCATGCTAATAACCCAGGAGGTCTTCTACTCAAAGCATCAGCCACTACATTTGCTTTACCCGGGTGGTATTGAATGGTACAATCATAGTCTTTCCAAAATTCCATCCAACGTCGTTGCCTTAGATTCAGCTCCTTTTGGGAAAAGAGATACTTAAGACTCTTGTGATCGGTAAACACATAGAACTCCACCCCATAAAGGTAATGACGCCAAATCTTAAGTGCAAACACGACCGCCGTAAGCTCCAAGTCGTGCGTGGGATAATTCTTCTCATGCTCCTTCAATTGCCTTGATGCATAGGCAATGACTTTCTTGTGCTGCATGAGTACACACCCAAGTCCAACGTGTGAGGCATCACTATACACCTCATACCCATAAGGCCCAGATGGCATAGTAAGGACAGGGGCTGTAGTAACCCTCTTCTTCAGCTCCGTGAAACTGATCTCGCACTTATCACTCCATACAAACTTGGCGTTCTTCCTTGTCAGGTAAGTGAGCGGTGCTGCAAGGCTAGAGAAACCCTCTACGAATCTCCTGTAGTAGCCTGCCAACCCAAGAAAGCTGCGTATCTCGGTAACACTCTTGGGCCTCGCCCAACTCATAACTGCTTCGATCTTCTTTGGATCTACCGAGATACCTTCTACAGAAACAACGTGGCCTAGGAATGCCACCTCTTCCAACCAAAACTCACACTTGCTAAGTTTGGCGTATAGCTTGTGCTCTCTTAGCATTTCCAAAGCAAGGCGTAGGTCGCATGTGTGATCTTCCCGTGTCTGGGAATAGACCAAAATGTCATCAACAAATACAATCACTGTAGCACCCCGGACTTTTTCATCCTTAATGAATAGCACATTCGTAGCTAATTGGCCGTTTTTGTAGTCTAATTAATAAATAAGGGAGAAATCGGAAATTCCGAAACGTCAGAAATGTGCGTTTTCGAAAGACGAACCCAACGCAAGTTGAATCGTCGAAATCCGACGAGCGAGTCAAAAGATATGGTCAAAACAGTCCAGACATACAGAAGACCGATCGCTCGGTCCAGTCAGCGATCGATCGGTCCATAACCGATCGATCGGTAGCTATTGCACGGTCAGAAATTTTGTATGGGGAAATTTTCCAGAGAGTGAGTTTTTGACCGGTCGATCGGTCATAACCACCGATCGCTCGGTCTTCGTGTTTTTCAGAATTTTCATTAAGGGCTTTTTCGTCTTTTGGGTGTTAAACCCTTACCCATAAGGGTTTGCTCGACCCTTTGAGGCCTCACTTACAACACTTAGGGATATTTGAGAGAGAGGGAGAAGAAACTAGGGTTCCAAAACCCCCTTTCCATTTGAGAGTAAGATCAATGGTTTAAGCACCCCAAGAGCATCCCTAAAAGCTTGGATTTCGAAAATCCAACCTCAAGTTCGTGTGGGACTCCTTCTCCAAGGTAGGGCAGCGTTTTCTACGGCAACTTCAAGGTTGTTTTCCCCACACTAAGCCTTCTTCAAGCAAGGATCTTTCTTCTTGCAAGTTGGAGCTTCAATCAAGGTTTCTACTAAGGATCAAGCCTTGATTCAAGGTTAGTACACTCTACTAACTTTCTTTAGCAATAGTCTAGATTTTCTATTGTGAAATGTGACTCTTGGTAGTATGTTTACTTCCTTATAAAATGTATCATCTCCACTAAATATAAACAAGATAAAGAAAAAGGTATGGATGTGTGGATGAGATGTCGATTGAGGCGATTGGATGCCGTATGGATGTTGTGTGATGTGTGAAATGGAAAATGGAAGATGGGCACTTTACAAATAACAAATGTACCTTGATGTCTTGATGAAAAATACGCACTAAATAAGGGAAATGGAAGGACTAAGAAATGTGGCCCACCGGGTGTTTGATAAAATGACTAAACAAGGGATAAATGGAATTAATGAAGAAAATGGAAATAGAAATTGTGTAAATGTTCTTAGAAATGATAAATTGCTCAAATGTGCTATATGTTGCCTAAGCTTTCATACCACTATGTTAAGGATTGAAATGCCATAGTCATGTGATCCGCCCCTTTTAAGTATGTCATCATGATTACCACCATTGACAAGCACACAAGCACGCATGCATGCATGGAACCGGGTTTTCCAAGATTGTATTTGTATATGATGAAACAAGAACATGACAAGGAGGTTGGTAGCCCCAGGAAGGGTGCTAGCCTCTGGCTCACAAGAGAAACGGAACAAGAACATGACAAGGAGGTTGGTAGCCCAAGGAAGGGTGCTAGCCTCTGGCTCACAAGTGAATTGCAAGAGAGAACATGACAAGGAGGTTGGTAGCCCCAGGAAGGGTGCTAGCCTCTGGCTCACAAGAGAAACGGAACAAGAACATGACAAGGAGGTTGGTAGCCCAAGGAAGGGTGCTAGCCTTTGGCTCACAAGTGAATTGCAAGAGAGAACATGACAAGGAGGTTGGTAGCCCCAGGAAGGGTGCTAGCCTCTGGCTCACAAGAGAAATGGAACAAGAACATGACAAGGAGGTTGGTAGCCCAAGGAAGGGTGCTAGCCTCTGGCTCACAAGTATACAAGTCAAGAACAAATCAAGACATGAAATACAAGACAAGACACGACACATATACATGATTTGACCGAGACACGAAAAGGGTTTCCGAGACATGAGTTTTACCGAGGTTTTTGCATTCATACACGCATGTCAAGATATGGCTATGTATCTTATGCTTTCACTATTGCTTTAAATTAATATCTTGTATTGCTCACTGTTGTTATGCTTTCGCTATTGTTATGGTTAGCTAGTAGTTTGTACTCGCTGAGTATTCCATGCTCAGCCGTACTTTTATGTCGGCAGGTACTGTGGATGTCCTCGACCCCGAGCCTTGGGTCGAGGAGGAGTATGTAGAGGAGAGGGAGCCACCTATCCCATGGCAGTCTCAGGAGGATGGGGACTTGGATGTGTGGCCATACCTCGACTACTGTTGAGAGGAGAGGGTTAGAGAGTTCCTTTTTGTATTTTGATAGGTGGGCATGTCCACCTTTACTTTGATTGTATTTTGGTATATGTTAACTTGGAATACTATTTGGAGTTATAGAAGAAAAGAAAAGTGGGCTTATGCTTCCGCACTTATGTTTAGTTTCCGCGCTCTGATTTTCACTGAATTATATTATGTTTAGCCTCTTGCATTACAGGATGGTTTGGCAGGTACACGTAGTTACCTCTAAAGTATCCCTTAACTCCTAGGGGGTATTTTGGGGCGTGACAGAAGTGGTATCAGAGCTCTAGGCATTAGAGTCCCTAGGGTCACTTAGATGATTGAACAAGGTATTAGAATCACCTTAGAGATTTGTATTCCAAGTATAGACTAACAAGTTAGTCTTAGTCAAAATGGGTTGAACTTCAACCGAACATAGAGTCCTACGCTAGGAACACGGATTGTATGTTATGCTATTGTGTTATATACCATGTGTACATTATTTGTGTTGTACTTATTAAATGTGCTTGATGAATATGTATTAAGTGGATTGCGAAATTGTGCTAAATGCGTATCCAAGTTAGACTCATGTTGTATTGTCGTTCTCAGGAGAAATCATGAGACGCAATACTCGGGGTCGCGGGTACAACACGAGGGGTAATGGAGGTGATGCTCCATCGGGTGATGATCAACCCGACTTTGCCCAAGCATTCGCATCCATAGCCGAGACCTTGGCTATGTTGGCGGCAAGGCAACCGGCCACCCCGCCTAATGCGGCACTTATACCGGCTCCTCCTAATCGAGCCCAAGCCGGGATAGAAGCTTTCCGGAGGATGAGGCCTCCAACTTTTTGTGGAAGCATTGATCCACTTATTGCCGAGGGTTGGATTCGGCAACTTGAGAAGATATTCTCGGTTTTGGCACCTACGGAAGTAGAGAGGGTCACATGGGCTGCCTTTATGCTTGAAGGCGAGGCCGACCATTGGTGGAAGTCTGCACTTCGGACCCGAGAGTTGACCCGGCAAGGCCAAGAATGGACATGGGGAGAATTCTTGGACGTTTTCTACAAGAAATACTTTCCGGTTGGGATGAAAGAAAAGAAAGAAATTGAATTTATTACCTTGGAGCAAGGTAATATGTCTGTAGCGGCTTACGAAGCCAAGTTCTCAGAGCTATCTCGATTTGCTCCACACATGATAGCTACCGAGGCTATGAAGGCCCGGAAATTCGAGAGGGGGTTGAAGGCCTACCTCAAGGATCGTGTCTCAATGTTCCGACATGAGACATATTCAGAAGTTGTGGACAAAGCATTGTTGGCCGAGTCTAATTCCGAAGAGTTCTTTAAGAGAAGAGGAATAGAGAAGGGACAGTCTAGTAGTTCAGGGGAGAAGAGAGCTAGGACTATGTCTTATCAGTCCGCCGGGCTGGCTCAGTCACAGAGGAGGTACTCGGCACCACAGGCCCCCCGCCCTTTTTCTCCACCGGCTTTTCGCCCGGCTACCTCGTATGCTCCTCGCCCCGCAGTGACTCAGGCTACGGGTTATACTCCTCCCACTTATTCACATGATGTCTGCACCCTTTGTGGAAGGAGGCATCCAGCAGGGGAATGTCGGAAGGCTACAGGAGGCTGTTTTCATTGTGGCGACCAGGGCCACATGATTCGGGATTGTCCCCGACGTCTAATGCCAGCTCAGTCTTCGGGGAGCAGGCCCCCGATTAGGCAGACATCTCAGCCTAGCTCTTCTCAGGCTTCGAGGGCCTCACAGTCTGCCCGACCTCCTCGCCCAGCCACTCAGGGTAGAGTTTTTGCTCTATCGGAAAGAGACGCACGTGCATCCGACGATGTCGTGCAAGGTACGCGAGAATTTTGATTTTAAGTTGTATAAAATTTTGTGGTTTGTTATGCGATTAGTTATACTGAGGGTTACCTATGTATGATGCTTGTTATTATTTGAAATCTACTTATATTAGTTACTTAATCGCACAGGCGCTTTATTAGTGAACGAATGTCTCGCTCGAGTGTTGATAGACACAGGATCCACTCACTCTTTTGTCTCCCCAAGTTTTGCAAAGGGCTTTTCGACTGAGGCTACTCCGTTGGAACGGGAGTTGACCATTGCAACTCCACTCGGCAAGTCGGTTGATACGGATAAGGTATTCAGGGATAGTGTGGTTCAAGTGGGGGAGAATGAATTGTTAGCCGACCTTATCGTCCTGGGTTTCCAAGATTTAGACTTTGACGTCATTCTTGGTATGGATTGGTTGGCAAGCCATCACGGGCATGTTGCGTGTTTTGAAAAGATGGTGAATTTCAAGCAGGAAGGGGGTAAGCCTTTTCACTTCCGAGGATTTAGAGAGAGGGACATTGCTCGCCTCGCAGCCTTGAGTATAGCACACCCAGAAGCACAAAACTCATCGGCTATTCCAGTTGTGAGTGAGTTCTTAGATGTGTTCCCGGAAGAACTTCCCGGATTACCTCCTGATAGAGAGATTGAATTCGCTATAGAGCTTGCTCCGGGTACCGCTCCGATTTCAAGGGCACCATATAGAATGGCCCCTATAGAGCTTGAAGAATTAAAGAAGCAGATTGAGGAGTTACAACAACTTGGTTTCATCCAACCAAGTGTCTCTCCGTGGGGAGCTCCGGTTCTCTTTGTGAAGAAGAAGGACGGGTCTATGAGGATGTGTATAGACTACCGTCAGTTGAACAAGGTAACTATCAAGAATCGTTATCCCTTGCCAAGGATAGACGACTTGTTTGACCAACTGAAGGGAGCGAGATTCTTCTCCAAAATTGATCTTAGATCGGGGTATCACCAATTAAGGATCAAGGTGGAAGATGTTCAGAAGACGGCTTTCAGGACTCGGTATGGGCATTACGAGTTCCTTGTCATGCCTTTTGGGCTGACGAATGCACCGGCGGCATTCATGGATTTGATGAACCGGGTGTTCCGATCTTACTTGGATCGATGCGTGATTGTATTCATTGATGACATTTTGGTGTATTCCCAGACACGGGAAGATCACGCGCGAGACCTCCGCCTTGCTCTGGAGATGTTGAGAGAGCATAGGCTATATGCCAAATTGAGTAAGTGCGAGTTCTGGTTAGAGAAGGTCGCATTTCTTGGACACGTGGTGTCGGCCGAGGGCATTTCTGTAGATCCAGCCAAGGTTGAGGCAGTCATGAGTTGGGAGAGGCCCAAGAGCGTCACGGAGATACGTAGTTTCCTCGGATTGGCAGGCTACTACCGGAGATTTGTGGAGGGATTCTCCAGTCTGGCTGCACCTCTCACCTACTTGACAAGGAAAAATGCAAAGTTCAGTTGGAGTGACCGATGTGAAGTAAGTTTCCAAGAGTTGAAGAAACGCCTCACCACAGCCCCTGTCCTTACTGTGCCATCTGGACCTTTTGGGTATGAGGTGTATAGTGATGCCTCGCACGTCGGACTCGGGTGTGTCCTAATGCAACACAAGAAAGTCATTGCCTATGCATCAAGGCAGTTGAAAGAGCATGAAAAGAACTACCCCACTCACGACTTGGAGCTTGCGGCGGTCGTGTTTGCACTTAAAATTTGGCGACATTATCTGTACGGGGTGGAGTTCTATGTGTACACGGACCACAAGAGCCTCAAGTATCTCTTTTCCCAAAAAGAGTTAAACTTACGACAACGGCGTTGGATTGAGTTCTTAAAGGACTACGAGTGCACTATCCAATATCACCCGGGAAAAGCAAATGTGGTGGCAGACGCTCTGAGTAGGAAGCCATCGGGGTTGTTGGCTCACATGTTGGTGCGGGAATGGAGACTGTTAGACGATTTGGCAAATCTAGACATCAGTGTGAACGACTCTGTCCGCAGTCCGGTTTTGGCAAATGTTACAGTTCGGCCGTACCTTATAGACTTGATCCAGGAGTATCAAGCCACAGACACTGACTTGTTGGCTTTCCGGGATAAGGAAGTGGCCAAGGGTAGTACGGACTTCTCTCTCACTAGCCGAGGTGCTATTACATTCAAGGGAAGGCTTTGTGTCCCAGCCAATGCAGACCTTCGGAGAGAGATTATGGACGAAGCTCACCGGTCTAAGTATACAGTGCATCCCGGGGGGACAAAGATGTACCGGAACCTCAAGAGTCACTTTTGGTGGCGAAACATGAAGAGGGAGGTTGCGGAGTATGTGGCACGGTGTTTGGTATGCCAACAGGTGAAAGCAGAGCATTTGAGACCAGCGGGTCTTTTGCAGTCTCTCCCTATTCCCGAGTGGAAATGGGAACATATCTCTATGGACTTCATCGTGGGATTGCCGAAGACGGTCAAGAGGACCGATGCTATATGGGTAGTCGTTGATAGACTCACGAAGTCCGCTCATTTCTTACCGTACCGGACTACATTCAACTCCAATCAGTTAGCGGAGCTATACATCAAGGAAATAGTCCGATTACACGGGGTGCCAGTGAGTATTGTGTCGGATAGAGACTCAAGATTCACATCCAGGTTTTGGAAAAGTTTTCAAGGTGCAATGGGCTCCCGATTAGACTTTAGCACAGCTTTCCACCCACAGACCGACGGGCAAACCGAGAGGGTGAATCAGGTTATTGAAGATATGCTCCGAGCATGTATGCTAGACTTCAAGGGAAGTTGGGAAGATCACCTACCTTTGGTGGAATTCGCTTACAACAATAGTTATCAAGAAAGCATACAAATGGCGCCTTTCGAGGCTTTGTACGGAAGGAGTTGTAGATCCCCGTTGTATTGGGATGAAGTGGGAGAAAGAAAGATTTTGGGCCCCGAGTTAATTGAACAAACCGCGGATAGGGTCAAGCTTATCCGGGAGAGGTTAAAGACCGCACAAGATAGACAGAAAAGCTATGCCGACAACCGAAGGAGGGACCTTGAATTCCGAGTCGGTGATTTTGTGTTTGTAAGGATTTCACCGACCAAAGGTGTTATGCGATTCGGGAAGAGAGGCAAGCTTAGCCCGAGATATGTGGGTCCGTTCGAGATCATTACTCGAGTTGGCGAGGTGGCTTACCGTGTTGCTTTGCCCGCTCACATGGCGGCGGTCCACAACGTGTTTCATATCTCCCAGCTTCGGAAGTACATCCCGGATCCTTCTCACGTCATCGAGCTTGATCCGGTTGAGATTCGAGAGGATCTCACTTTGGTTGAGAAGCCGGTTCATATTTTGGATCGAAGAGACCAAGTACTTCGCAACAAGACTATTCCGCTAGTTCTCGTGCAATGGCAACATCACGCTCGAGAAGAGGCTACGTGGGAACGTGAGGCCGAAGTCAAGGCGAAGCACCCCGAGTTGTTTGAATGATCTTATGTATGACTTGTAATTTTGTTTCAAATTGTTATGCTAAGTTGTTTAAATTGTAAAGCACGCATTGTCCAAATTTCGAGGACGAAATTTTTGTAAGGGGGGGAGAATGTAGCACCCCGGACTTTTTCATCCTTAATGAATAGCACATTCGTAGCTAATTGGCCGTTTTTGTAGTCTAATTAATAAATAAGGGAGAAATCGGAAATTCCGAAACGTCAGAAATGTGCGTTTTCGAAAGACGAACCCAACGCAAGTTGAATCGTCGAAATCCGACGAGCGAGTCAAAAGATATGGTCAAAACAGTCCAGACATACAGAAGACCGATCGCTCGGTCCAGTCAGCGATCGATCGGTCCATAACCGATCGATCGGTAGCTATCGCACGGTCAGAAATTTTGTATGGGGAAATTTTCCAGAGAGTGAGTTTTTGACCGGTCGATCGGTCATAACCACCGATCGCTCGGTCTTCGTGTTTTTCAGAATTTTCATTAAGGGCTTTTTCGTCTTTTGGGTGTTAAACCCTTACCCATAAGGGTTTGCTCGACCCTTTGAGGCCTCACTTACAACACTTAGGGATATTTGAGAGAGAGGGAGAAGAAACTAGGGTTCCAAAACCCCCTTTCCATTTGAGAGTAAGATCAATGGTTTAAGCACCCCAAGAGCATCCCTAAAAGCTTGGATTTCGAAAATCCAACCTCAAGTTCGTGTGGGACTCCTTCTCCAAGGTAGGGCAGCGTTTTCTACGGCAACTTCAAGGTTGTTTTCCCCACACTAAGCCTTCTTCAAGCAAGGATCTTTCTTCTTGCAAGTTGGAGCTTCAATCAAGGTTTCTACTAAGGATCAAGCCTTGATTCAAGGTTAGTACACTCTACTAACTTTCTTTAGCAATAGTCTAGATTTTCTATTGTGAAATGTGACTCTTGGTAGTATGTTTACTTCCTTATAAAATGTATCATCTCCACTAAATATAAACAAGATAAAGAAAAAGGTATGGATGTGTGGATGAGATGTCGATTGAGGCGATTGGATGCCGTATGGATGTTGTGTGATGTGTGAAATGGAAAATGGAAGATGGGCACTTTACAAATAACAAATGTACCTTGATGTCTTGATGAAAAATACGCACTAAATAAGGGAAATGGAAGGACTAAGAAATGTGGCCCACCGGGTGTTTGATAAAATGACTAAACAAGGGATAAATGGAATTAATGAAGAAAATGGAAATAGAAATTGTGTAAATGTTCTTAGAAATGATAAATTGCTCAAATGTGCTATATGTTGCCTAAGCTTTCATACCACTATGTTAAGGATTGAAATGCCATAGTCATGTGATCCGCCCCTTTTAAGTATGTCATCATGATTACCACCATTGACAAGCACACAAGCACGCATGCATGCATGAAACCGGGTTTTCCAAGATTGTATTTGTATATGATGAAACAAGAACATGACAAGGAGGTTGGTAGCCCCAGGAAGGGTGCTAGCCTCTGGCTCACAAGAGAAACGGAACAAGAACATGACAAGGAGGTTGGTAGCCCAAGGAAGGGTGCTAGCCTCTGGCTCACAAGTGAATTGCAAGAGAGAACATGACAAGGAGGTTGGTAGCCCCAGGAAGGGTGCTAGCCTCTGGCTCACAAGAGAAACGGAACAAGAACATGACAAGGAGGTTGGTAGCCCAAGGAAGGGTGCTAGCCTCTGGCTCACAAGTGAATTGCAAGAGAGAACATGACAAGGAGGTTGGTAGCCCCAGGAAGGGTGCTAGCCTCTGGCTCACAAGAGAAATGGAACAAGAACATGACAAGGAGGTTGGTAGCCCAAGGAAGGGTGCTAGCCTCTGGCTCACAAGTATACAAGTCAAGAACAAATCAAGACATGAAATACAAGACAAGACACGACACATATACATGATTTGACCGAGACACGAAAAGGGTTTCCGAGACATGAGTTTTACCGAGGTTTTTGCATTCATACACGCATGTCAAGATATGGCTATGTATCTTATGCTTTCACTATTGCTTTAAATTAATATCTTGTATTGCTCACTGTTGTTATGCTTTCGCTATTGTTATGGTTAGCTAGTAGTTTGTACTCGCTGAGTATTCCATGCTCAGCCGTACTTTTATGTCGGCAGGTACTGTGGATGTCCTCGACCCCGAGCCTTGGGTCGAGGAGGAGTATGTAGAGGAGAGGGAGCCACCTATCCCATGGCAGTCTCAGGAGGATGGGGACTTGGATGTGTGGCCATACCTCGACTACTGTTGAGAGGAGAGGGTTAGAGAGTTCCTTTTTGTATTTTGATAGGTGGGCATGTCCACCTTTACTTTGATTGTATTTTGGTATATGTTAACTTGGAATACTATTTGGAGTTATAGAAGAAAAGAAAAGTGGGCTTATGCTTCCGCACTTATGTTTAGTTTCCGCGCTCTGATTTTCACTGAATTATATTATGTTTAGCCTCTTGCATTACAGGATGGTTTGGCAGGTACACGTAGTTACCTCTAAAGTATCCCTTAACTCCTAGGGGGTATTTTGGGGCGTGACAATCACGCACCTATCAAGATATGGCCGGAACACCCGGTTCATCAAATCCATAAAGGCTGCCGGCTCGTTCGTGAGTCCAAAAGGCATCACCAAGAACTCGTAGTGTCCATACCGAGTCCTGAAAGCAGTTTTGGGAACATCTTCCACCTTAATCTTCAACTGGTGATAACCCGATCAAAGGTCTATCTTTGAGAAAAATCTCGCTCCCTTCAACTGATCGAACAAATCATCAATTCTAGGCAATGGATACCTATTCTTTATAGTGACCTTGTTCAATTGCCGGTAATCGACGCACATCCGCATCGAACCATCTTTCTTCTTAACAAACAACACCGGGGCACCCCACGGTGAGACACTTGGTCGAATGAAACCAAGGCCTTGTAATTCCTCCAACTGAGTCTTCAACTCCTTGAGTTCTACCGGGGCCATTCTATACGGAGCCCGAGAGATGGGAGCTGTGCCTGGTGTAAGCTCAATCACAAACTCAATCTCCCTGTCTGGAGGTAATCCTGGTAACTCATCTGGAAATACATCCAGGAATTTACTCACGATCGGAATAGTCGAAGAGTCCTTTGCCTCGAGGTTCGCTAAGCTCAATGCCGCAAAACGAGCGATATCTCTACTTTTTAACCCCCGAAAGTGAAATGGTTTTCCTTCTACCAGCTTGAAGAGTACCATCTTCTCAAAGCAAGCTACATGCCCATGATGTGCTGCTAACCAATCCATTCCCAATATAACATCAAAGTCTTGGAATCCCAGGACGATGACATCAACCGCCAACTCGTGGCTTCCAACTTGAACCACACTATTTCTATACACTTTATCTGCCAATACTGTTTTGCCGAGAGGAGTCGAAATGGCTAACTCCGGTTCTAGCTGACTTGACTCTACAGAAAAGCCTTCTGAAAAACTCGGCGAGACAAATGAATGAGTAGACCCGGTATCAATCAACACTCGAGCCAAATACTCATTGACTAGTAGGGTTCCTGAAATTTTGACTAGCGGAGTTAATCCATGCATCAACAGTGTATACATGTAGGTATATATACATATATAACATGCCAAGTACGTACACAATCAATTAATACTTAACAGTTTAATTTACGGATAATTAAATAACCTACAACTGCGTACCTTGCACTACATCGTCAGATGCAAGTGCATCACCCTCTGTTAAGGCAAAAACTCGCCCCTGGTTTGCTTGGCGAGACTGAGGTGTAGACTGGGTAGTCTGAGATGACGCCTGATATGATCCTGCTGGGCGTGCTGGTGGCCTAATCCCCTGAGATTGGCCTGGTAAATGCCGACTGGGGCAATCCCTGATCATATGGCCCTGACGACCACAATGAAAGCATCAACCCGATGCCCTTCGGCAATCTCCTGCCGGGTGCCTTCGGCCGCACGAAGTGCAGACCGCGTGTGTATAGGTCGGAGGGGCCGGAGGTGGAGCATACCTCATCGTCTGAGGTGCAACAGGCCGTGGGGCCGGAAGAGCCTGAGGTCGCGGTGCCTGTGGCACATACTGCCGGGGAGCTGGAGGCACATAAGTCGGCCTCATCGGTGGTGTTGGCCATGTATACTGATAAGGGCCGGTACGAGCCCGCCTCTCTGGAGGTGTTGAACTACTAGCTTGGCCTCTCGCCAACTCCCTCTTCTTGGACACTATCTCTGAATTGGCCTCGACCAATAAGGCCTTGTCTACTACCTCAGGGTAGGTAGCATGTCTGAAAACCGAAACCTTCTCCATGATAACATCTTTGAGCCCTTGCTCAAACCTTCTTGCCTTCATTGCCTCGGTGGCAACCATGTGAGTCGCGAAGCGTGATAGCTCCGAGAACTTGGCCTCGTATTGTGCCACCGACATCAAACCTTGCTCGAGGTTGATGAATTCTCTCTTTCTTTTCCCGTGCTCCAATCGGAAAATACTTCTTGTAAAAAGCGTCCTTGAACTCCTCCCAAGTCCAAGGTTGACCCTGCATGGTCAAATCTCGCATCCTCAATGCGGACAACCACCAATGGTGGGCTTCGCTCTCTAGCATGAAAACTGCCCATGCTACTCTATCTTACTCTGTAGGCGAGAGGACCGCAAAGATCTTCTCCACCTGGAGGATCCATGCCTCCGCAGTAAGAGGGTCCACACTCTCATGGAATGGTGGAGGCCTCAATCTCCTGAATGCCTCAACTCCAGCTGTACGATGTACTGGAGCTGCGGGCGGTGGATTAGGTGCCGCCGACGATGGTATAGCTTGCCGAGCCGCCAGTATGGCGAGTGTCTCAGCAATAGAGCCTAAGACCTGGGAGAGGTCCGGCTGCTCATCCTCATCTCTGAAAGAAGATGAAGCTCTGGTGTGTGGTCCACGACCCCGTGTGCCCCGCCTCATGACTAAAGTCCTGAGAACAATAGCACCACATGAGTCTCACTTGAAACCACAATTTATCGCATTTCCATTTCACAATAATTCAAGTGGCATTATGTGTATAATATAATACTAATATGCATCGCATCACAACCATCAGTGTATTAACAATATTATACTTTGGTGTTCTAGCGCTCCTAAGACTCGTACCTGGTTGAAACAACCATTTTGACTAAGACTGACGTTTAGTTTTTCACTTGGATCAAGACTCGCTTCCGACTTACTTCCTTCCTCACTCGTTTCCCAACATATGCTCTTGTCAAGCCATGGTATTCGATTCTAAGTAACCCTAGAGACCTAAAGCCTAAGCTCTGATACCACATGAGGATCCATGCCTCCGCAGTAAGAGGGTCCACACTCCCATGGAATGGTGGAGGCCTCAATCTCTTGAATGCCTCAACTCCAGCTGTACGATGTACTGGAGCTGCGGGTGGTGGAGTAGGTGCCACCGACGATGGTATAGCTTGCCGAGCCGCCAGTATGGCGAGTGTCTCAGCAATAGAGCCTAAGACCTGGGAGAGGTCCGGCTGCTCATCCTCATCTCTGGAAGAAGATGAAGCTCTGGTGTGTGGTCCACGACCCCGTGTGCCCCGCCTCATGACTAAAGTCTTGAGAACAATAGCACCACATGAGTCTCACTTGAAACCACAATTTATCGCATTTCCATTTCACAATAATTCAAGTGGCATTATGTGTATAATATAATACTAATATGCATCGCATCACACCCATCGGTGTATTAACAATATTATACCTTGGTGTTCTAGCGCTCCTAAGACTCGTACCTGGTTGAAACAACCATTTTGACTAAGACTGACGTTTAGTCTTTCACTTGGATCAAGACTCGCTTCCGACTTACTTCCTTCCTAACTCGTTTCCCAACATATGCTCTTGTCAAGCCGTGGTATTCAATTCTAAGTGACCCTAGAGACCTAAAGCCTAAGCTTTGATACCACTTCTGCAGCGACCCAAAACCCACCCTAGGAGTTAGAGTGAACTTTGGACGACTAATCATGGCTTACATGACTTGCTTGACAAACCAACCTGCAAAAACCCACAGAGCATATACAATAGAGGATGACAGCGGAAACATAACTATAAAACACAGCGGAAGTCTAACAACCTCTAAGTATATACACATGGTCCAAGTTTTAATACAAAGAAATCAAAACAAAGAAAGTGCGGACACGCCCGCCAAAATACATGGATATAATCACTCATGCTCACCCATAGCTAATCCACTCAGAATCGAACACCACCTACTGATAACCCTCTACGGGAGGTTCCTCCAAAGGCTCCTCGACGTACTCCTCCTTCACCCATGGACCAGGAGTACAAACATCAAATGGAGCAGCAGCTCCCTCAGAACCTGCCGACATAAGAAGTACGGCTGAGCATGGAATACTCAGCGGGTACTAAGCACTAACCAACCGTCATAGCATACGGATAGCATACATAAAGCAGGAAACAATTCACGCATATAAAGCAGGAATGATTCATATCATGACAATAAAGTAAAGCAATATAATTCATCATGTTGCATTCATAAAAGCCGGTAAAATCCTTGAAATCTTGTGCACTTGACTTGACTGAAATTACCCTTTTTATGCTTGAAACCTTGTCTACCGTGTCATGCGTGTCATGCTTGTATCATGCGTGTATCATGCTTGCTTGTTCTGAAAAGTAATCTACTTGTGAGGGAAGGGAGACCCTTCTTCCTAGAATGCTCAAGCTTGTCCTTCCACTTGTGAGATTCACTTGTGAGATGTCCTTGTGAGATGCACTTGCGAGGGAAGGGAGACCCTTCTTATGATATGTATGCACTTGCGAGGGAAGGGAGACCCTTCTTATGGAAATGCATGATTGTCTTGTCCTTGCCAAAAGCGAGGTAAAACATATCGTAGGACATGCCCCACCTCTAAATCCCATTCTTGAAAACCTTGGTAAATCATGTCATGTATGCGTGCTCGTGAGGTCGTGTGCATACTTGCATTTGGAATTAAATATGGCATTTGAGTAATTCATAACACATAACATCAATGATTTGAGCAATTTAGTATTCATATCATTTAGGAAAAGCGAACAATCACACTATCATGACCCTAGCAATTTCCATAAATCTTAAACATGCAATTTCTTAATTTATTATTCATTTCATTCACCTTGGCATTTCATCAAACATGGTGCATTCATTATTTATTAACCCTACAACATGCTTTTCTAGGTGGGTTATGCTCACATCATACGTGTTTGTTCATTATGGATACAATGCCCTCCCCATTTCATTCATCACATCATTTCACACGGCATCCAATCGCCAATTCTGTCTCCATTCACCATTCACACCCATCCATCTCATAGCACATGTGTAAATGAAAAAAACAAAGAGAAATAAAGTAAAAGAAGGAACTATAACTAGGAGGGTAGCAAGAAGTACCGACCTTGAAGAAATGAGGAAGACACCCCTTCCAAAAACGACCGTGTAGCTATTGCCCTAGCTTGGATCACGAGCTCCTTGAATGCTTGAGCCTTGATCTTGAAGAAAACGGGCTTAGGGTTGATCTAGAGTCTTAACCCCTTTGATTTCTCCCCAAATGAAAACCTAGGTTTGGGAACCCTTTCTCCTCTCTTCTAATCTCCCAAATCTTCTAAGTGTTGAGAATGAGCCCTAAAGGCTCGGGCGATCCAATATAAGAAAGGGTATAACACCCGAATGCCGAAAATGCCCTTAGTGAAAATTCTGCAAAATGCGAGGACCGAGCGATCGGTGTTTATGACCGATCGATCGGTTGCCTACCGAGCGATCAGTGTGTTGACCGAGCTCTCGACCAAAATCAACTCTCTGGAAAATTTCCCCATACAAAAATCTTGACCAGTCGATAGCTACCGATCGATCGGTTTTGGACCGATCGATCGTTCTATGGACCGAGCGATCGGTTGCCTGCATATCCAGACTGTTTTGGCCATATCTTTTGACTCGCTCGTCGGATTTTGACGATTCAACTTGCGTTGGGTTCGTACTTCGAAAAGGAACATTTCTGACGTTTTGAAATTTTCAATTTCTTCCTTATTTATTAATTGTACTACTTTAAAGGCAAAATGGCTATAAAAGTGTCATGCATTAAATGTGAAAAGGTCCGGGGCTCTACACCCGATCTCCAACTCGGAATTCCAAATCTCTAGGGCAAGTATCCGCATAGCTCTTCTACCTATCCTGGGCAGTTTTCAATCACTCCCATATAACTTTGACCCTTTCTACGGTCCGCTCGATCAACTCAGGACCAAGAACTTTCATCTCACCAACTTCATCTCAGTATAGCGGAGATCTGCAATTGCGACCATACAGAGCTTCGAAAGGCGCCATCTGGATGCTTACCTGATAACTATTGTTGTAGGCAAACTCAACCAACGGCAATTGTTCCTCCCAACTACTCTGAAAGTCTATCATACAAGCTCGGAGCATATCTTCCACAAACTGATTCACCCGTTCAGTCTGCCCATCAGTTTGGGGATGAAAGGCGGTGCTAAATTCCAAACGAGAACCCATAGCATCCTGAAAATTTTTCCAGAACCTGAAAGTAAACCTAGGATCTCGATCAGATACGATTGAAACTGACACACCGTGCAGATGAATGACCTCCTTGACATACAGGGCTACTAACTTATTTGCATTGAAAGTAGTCCGATACGGAAGGAAATATGTAGACTTAGTCAATCTGTCTACAATCACCCAAATAGCACCGGAGCCCTTCGCCGTTCGCAGCAAACCCACGATGAAATCCATCGAGATATTCTCCCATTTCCATTCCGGAATAGGGAGGGACTGTAAAAGACCTGCCGGCCTCTGATGCTCGGCTTTCACCTGCTGGCATACCAAACACCTAGCAACATACTTGGCGACTTCCCTCTTTATGTTTCGCCACCAGTAGTGCTTCTTCAGATTCGGATATATCTTGGTACCTCCCAGATGCACCGTATACTTGGATCGGTGAGCCTCGTCCAAAATCTCACCCCTCAACACCGCGTCGGCTGGAACGCACAACTTGCCTTTGAACGTGATAGCCCCATCACCATTCAAAGCGAACTTCTGACTGCCATTACTAACCGACTTGTCTCGGTAAGCAAGCAATTCGACATCCGAATCTTGCAACTCTTTAATCCGGTTAAGAATATGTGGCCTAACCACAATGTTGGACATCACCGGCCCGTAGGTGACATGCCTGAGAGTAGTGTCTAAGTTACACATATCATGCAACAACTTCCACTCTTGTACTCTCAAGTGAGCCATAACCCCATAGGGTTTCCTACTAAGAGCATATGCTACCTCATTAGCCTTACCCGGATGGTACTGGATAGAACAATCGTAGTCCTTCATGAACCACATCCATCGTCACTACCTCATACTCAACTCCTTCTGGAGAAAGAGATACTTCAAGCTCTTGTGGTCCATGAACACCACGAACTCTTCTCGGTAGTGACGCCAAATCTTCAGTTCAAACACGACGACTGCAAGCTCTAAGTCGTGAGTGGGGTAGTTTTGCTCAAGCTCCTTTAACTGACGGGAAGCATAGGCAACCACCTGTTTATGCTGCATCAAAACACATCCCACTCCAACTAGTGAGGCATCACTATAGACTTCGAAGCCACTGCTTCCGGATAGAACTGTGAGGATAGGAGCTGTGATAAGCCTCTTCTTCAACTCTTGGAAACTCACCTCGCACTTGTCACTCAGAGTGAACTTAGTGTTCTTCCGCGTGAGATAGGTAAGCGGAGCGGCTAAGCTTGAAAATCCCTCCACAAACCTCTGGTAGTATCCTGCCAGGCTGAGAAAACTACAAATCTCGGTAACACTCTTCGGCCTTTCCCAATTCATCACTGCCTCAATCTTTGCAGGATCGACTGAGATACCTTCAGCAGACACTACATGTCCAAGAAAAGACACCTTGTTCAGCTAAAACTCGCACTTACTCAACTTAGCATACAGACTATGCTCTCGAAGAGTCTGCAATACAAAATGGAGCTCTCTCGTGTGATCATACTGTGACTGTGAATACACAAGGATATCATCTACAAACACAATCACACACTGATCGAGAGATGATCTGAACACCCGGTTCATCAGATCCATAAATGCTGTCGGCGCGTTAGTCAGCCCAAAAGACATGACTAGAGACTCGTAATGGCCGTATCGAGTCCTGAACACTGTCTTCAGAATGTCTTCCTTCTTGATCTTCAACTGATGATAACCAGATCGAAGGTCAATCTTGGAAAAGAACTTCGGACATTTCAGCTGATCAAACAAGTCGTCTATCCGAGGCAATGGATAACGATTCTTGATCGTGACCTTCTTCAATTGCCGGTAGTCAATGCTCATACGCATAGACCCATCTTTCTTCTTCACAAAGAGCACCGGAGCTCCCCAAGGTGAGACACTTGGCTGAATGAAACCAAGGCCTTGCAATTCTTCCAATTAGCCCTTTAACTCCTTTAGCTCAATAGGGGTCATCCTGTACGGAGCCCTAGAAATCGGCGCCATGCCTGGAGCTAACTCAATCACGAACTTAATTGCCCGATCAGGAGGCAATCCCGGTAAGATCTCCGGAAAGACATCCATATATTCACACACAACGAGCATGGATGTGGAGTCTCGCACTTCCACCTTCTCGAGACTGAGAGCTGCAAAGCGAGCATTGTCTCTCCTCTGAAGTCCTCTGAAATGAAATGGCTTCAACCCAGCGGGTTTAAAATTCACCACCTTCTCGAAACATGCCACGTGCCCACGGTGAGCTGAGAGCCAATCCATACCTAGGATGACGTCGAAATCCCAATCCTGAAATCCCTTGGCAAAACATGAGTCTAACTTGGATACCAACCTCACACATCATATAGCAGATCAATATACATGAATTGCTATTACGCATATCGTATACATCGAGGTATACACATAATCAGATAAGTATAACTTAGAGTGTCCTAGCGTGGCTAAGTTTCCTTGTGTTGGGCCTCTACCCTTTCTGGAATAAAACTCAGGACATAGTCTAAACTAGCACCTAGACTAAGATCCTAGACTGGCCGAAGAACTCGCTTGATACCGGTTATGTCGTGGTAACAAGCCTAAGACAACCAGTCCATCTGAGTTCTAAGTTCAACTCGGAGAACTACTTCCGCTTACTAGAGACAATTTCCTAGAGTAAGATAACTCTAGTTCCGATTTGAAGGACACTAGCCTATGTGACCTAATGCCTAAGCTCTGATACCAAGTCTGTTGCGACCCAAAATACCCCCTAGGAGTTAGGGATACATTGACTCGTGACCGTCATATCATACCTTCAGTATAATACATAAGGCACACGTGGAGACCTGTCAGAAACACAAACATATCTAGCGGAAGCGATAAAGAATGCACAGCGGAAAAAAAATACTAAACATAGCGGAAGCAAAGAGATACTCCTATAACTCAGTTCAAGTATGAACCAACAAAAGCATATACATGTGAGAAACCCAAAAGTGGAGTGGACAAACCCCACACTCACATCACAAAATAACATCTTAAACTTCTAAATCTGCCGATCAACAAAAGTCGAAGTCTCGACACCTATCTATAGGACCATCATTCTAATAATGATCCATGGAAGGCTCCGGGTCGAAGTACTCTTCCTTTAACCATGGTTTCGTGCCACATATGTCGAACGGAGCCCGAGCACCTGCCGATGATAACAAATATCGGCTAAGCGTGGAATACTCAACGTATACAAATTAATAACAATAAAGCATAGAGCATACGAATCATGGAGAATGAAATCCGTAAAAATATGTAAGAGCGTGGAAACCTTGAAATAACATGTGAGATGAGATTCGAAACCAAAACCAAAACTGTAACCATGTGGGTCATGCGATAATCATAGCCTTGTGAGTTCTTGTGAGTTCATGGAGTTACTTAGAGTCATTATGATCCATAGAGACATGGAGATACTATAGAGCACAACATAGAGCATATCCTTAGAGATCTTAGAGCGTTACATTTATGATCAGTACAGCTTGTGAGACGATCTACTATGACTTAAATACAATATTTTGGGCTTGGAATTTTGCCAACAACATTTTGACTTTACACTACTCTCTCACTCTCTCTGAAAATACTCTCAGTATGATAATTGAGGGTCCAAAAACTCGAGCAAGCCTTATAAGACCAAAGGGTGTTGGCCAAAAGATAAAAAAACCCTTAATGAAATTTCGGCAAAATGCGATAGATCGAGCGATCGGTGGTTATGACCGAGCAATTGGTCTCTAACCGAGCGATCGGTGTTCTTGACTGAGCGATCGGTCAAAAACACATTCTCTGGAAAAATTCCCCATACAATTTAGTTAACTAGTCGATAGATACCGATCGATCGGTTATGAACCGATTGATCACTAATTTGGACTGACGATCGCTAATTTGGACCGAGCGATCGGTTGTGAACCGATCGATCCCTAGCGATCGGTGCTCTGCAAGTTCCAATTGTTTTGACCATATTTTTTGACTCGTTCGTCGGATTTTGACGATTCAACTTGCGTTGAATTCATCTTTCGAGAATAAACATTTTTGGCATTTCAGAATTTTCAATTTCTCCCTTATTTTGTAGTTTCCCAAGACAATCCTGAGCCTTCACTCAGCAAACTTGAAAAGACCTTATTAGTACGGTTCACAGGGTTACAGAACATCGTACAATCCACATGATTCTTTAAGGCGAAACAGTGCACCTGTCTTCCCTTCCTCCCTCAATCCTTTGGGAAAATAGAAATATTACATGGGATGGGACCCACCTCGTTCACCCTTGAATAGGTATCATTTTCAACCGTCCAATTAATGTATCATCTTTCCAATGGGTCCCCACTCAGAAATTTCTAACGTCGATCTCCGCATATTGTAGGACTTGTTTCCATGTATACATATACATGCAGTTGGTAGGCCATCTACCATTAGCGTAGTACAGAATAGGTCACGTGGAGCACATTAAAAGGATTAAGTATTCCACGTGTAGCGCAGTTTTATAATGTAGAACAGTTGCAGATCTAGTGTAGCACAGTTTTATAGGGGTTTTATGATTTGCTGTGGCCGGAGCCATTCGCCCAGCCTCTTCAACTTACCATACCACGTGTCCCATTTAATTCTTTTCAACTGTGGCTAAAATTTACTCATTTTTAGAGTTAATAAATTTAACCTTGATTTTAAAAAAAATAAAAATAAAATATTACAAGGGTGTAGATAGGAAGACAACAATAATTTCTCATTGTCCACCCATACTAAGAAAATCTACTTTTTTATTTTATGCGCACCGGAACCCAAACCACTAAACCTTCTTCTTTAAAACCTTTGCAAATGAATCTTATTCCCCAACTTTCAAATATTGTGCCTATTGCATTGAATGAGAAAAAAAGTATTAAAAAGACAAATGAGAAATGAGTAGCAAACTTGTTACAATGAACCTTCTATTGCTTTGAGAAGAGCATGGAATTGCAAGAGAGGAGAGATGGAGAGAGCCTTACAAACTCCAATCTTGAAAATGGCATCAAGGGGGTAGGGTTCCTTTCAGGAGCAATTGCAGGGCCACCTTTAACTTGAAAGCATCCATTTAGAGGGGGCTTTCTGATGGGGTAGAGCTGGTGATTAAGCAACGTCAATATCCATCCTGCATGTTCCAAATATCCGGTTTCAACCAGCTCGCCAACCTTGAAGAGTTGGTCGACTAACGACTGCTGCTTTTGAGGCATTTCGTGGTCGGCACTTACTACCTTAGGTTTTTTCACTTCATTTGTCTCTTGTTGAAAGCATGGGCCTTTAAATTCAATAGGGTAGGTCCCAAACAAGAGAGATGGGCCCCCATGTATTTGTAGACACAACCAGGCAACAGCGCAACAACTAGCGCTGTTGCCCACCCGAACTCGTTTATTTGGAGTATAGTAAGAAAAATTATATATAATTTTTTAATTTTTGGTGTGCTCATAGAATATAAGGCATTTGACGGTGTACAGTACGTAATTCCAAAGGTTTGGTGTACAATAAGAAAATATTGGTGTGCTCGTAGAAGCACCCTATTTTAACCACAGAGATTAATACTTTTTAGCCAGAGTTAATTCAGAGTTTAGCCGGAGTTAATTCAGAGTTAAAAGAGTGTTCCAGTTTATGGCTAGAGTATTTTACTTTGGCCCCACCAAAGGAAATCCGGTGCCTTTATACGGACCCAGGATCACCTTCAGAGGTTTACTAGTGAGGAGCTCACCATCATTATTTCCCATACTGTCTCCTATCCTTTATTTTATATATATTCCTTAAATGAAGTGTAAAATAAAAACTTTAGTTGGTATGTACAAAAATTCATGTTAAGTTCTTAATGCTGGAGGGATATATATTTAGTGAAAAATGTAAAACAAAAATTTTAGTTAGCATTCATAGAGATTCATGTTGGATCCTTCTTAGTGATGATGGCCTTGCCGACGACTACTCCAGTTGGAGACTTTCCCATTGGAGTTGAGAAGTGGTAGCCTTAGTAGCATAATTCAAATTTTTTTTCAAAGTCTCACTGTGAGTATAAAACCTAACATGACTACCTTTGTAACCAAAAGCTCGCTCTCACCTCGAAAGTCTGGTTTTATATTTTGTAGGTGTGATTATGATTTATACAAAGTACAATTTGTATAAAGTTTATTTTTACCCTTAATTTTCATGTTAAGTGAAGTTTATTTTATCATTTTTCTTTGTAAAGTACAAAATTCATGTTTTATTTATTATGAGAGACTTTTAATTGAATTTGGGAATGATGCATTTATAATAATGATGGTTATCACATTTAATAAGATTTAAAATTTTGAATGATGAATGATTTTGTGACGCCCCGAACCCGTGCCTAAGGAATCAAGTTCCGAGACGCATGCCCGTTCGTCATAACCACACATGCGGAAGACTTTACCCGCAAAAATACGGATGACACACAGCGGAAGACTTTACCAGCGAAAATGCGGGAATTTCAACTTTTCTTATGAGCTTACATAAGCAATAACAGCTGGTCATCACAATAACTCATCATAAGCAAATGTGTTACCTCACTAGCTACAGTAGTCTTTACTTTTGGTGCCACAACTGCACCAATATACCTCCAGACTCTAAAATATAACTCCTTGTCAATCGGTAACCGTTTCAGAATCTGAAGATATAAAATGAGATGTGAGCCATAAAGCCCAGCAAAATCCACAGCCTATCTAAACTATTTTTCACATAATAACATTCATCAATAATGATATAGTAGTACAATACAATTCTCATATTATACAAATATGCAAAATAATAATATCGTAATTCGTGACCTGAGATAACCGCTATTCGAGGTTCCCAACCTCCAAGTTGTCAAATTCATCTAGTGATTGTCCACAACACCAGATTACCATTTTAGATAACCGCTCACGCTTTATCCTTGAGTCCATAAACTCGATCAACTGGGCCTTCGCCCATGTACAACCTCTATTCATGAGTCTACAGACTCAATTATCAACCAATCGGGACTTTTCCCGATTATAACCAATCATTGGGTATGTCGACCCAATTAATCCTTAAATCATCATATTCTACACATAACCCGGGTCTTCACCTGACAACTACCAAGAACAATACTTCTAACACATCATACTCTGTCAGGAACAACAACTCTAACATATCACACTCTGTCAGGAACCACACCTCTGACACTTATTTTATATTTTTCCTCTATGGGAACACCGACACACACACAACCACATTTGTCAAGAAACACATCTGATCGCCAGGATACACATCTGATCGCAAGGATACACATCTAATCAGCCAGAATACACATCTAATATCCAGGAAACCCATCCAACTTGTCAGGAAAATGAAACTCATTTGACAAGCTAGGGACGCACCTCTGACTAACAGGAAACATCTGACCACCAGGAAACACCTGACCATTAGGAAACACCTGTCAATCAAGTACACATCTGATATATAACTCTGTCAGGCATAACGCCTCTGACATGACACTCTTGTCAGGAAACACATCTGATTACCATGAACACATCTGACCTGCCATGAATAACACATCTGACATGCCAAGAACACCCATCTAATAACCAGGAAACACTTCTGACATCAAATCATGTCAGGCACAACACCTCTGACATATTACTTTCTATTTTTTTCTCTGTGGGAACACAAACACACACAACCACATTTGTTAGGAAACACATCTGATCACCATGATACACATCTGATTGTCAGGATACACATCTGATAGCCAGGAAACTCATCCAATATGTTAGGAAAATAAAACTCATCTGACAAGCCAGGGACGCACCTCTGACTAAAAGGAAACACCTGATTACCAGGAAATACCTGACCATCAGGAAACACCTGTCTATTAGGTATACATCTGACATATCACTCTGTCAGACATAACACCTCTGACATAATACCATTGTCAGGAAACAAATCTGATTACCAAGAACACATCTGACCTGCCAGGAACAACACATCTGACATACTAGGAACACACATCTGATAACCAGGAAACACCTCTGAAAATTTAACCATGTCAGACAAAAACCTCTGACATCAAATTCTGTCAGGCACAACACCTCTGACATCAAATCCTATCAAGCAAAACACATTTGACATTAACCTCTGCCAGGCACAACAACCCTGACATCAAATCCTAGCAGGCACAACACCTCTGACAGCTACCATCATATATCATCACAGCCTCTGTTGGGTACATACCTGCCGACACAAGCCAATGCCCCCTCAAGGTAACATCATTGAGTTCGTAAACTCAATATATCACTGGGTCCATAGACCCCAATCCAACCTTGAGCCCATGGCTCAATGTCATCCTAACTCTCCCGACTATCAGTCACGGAGGAACCCGGACTCATAATAGATACCGCCTCTCTGAACCTAGCCAAAGAGGGACCACAGATAGCATTTCACATAGGTTAGGTTTCCTAACTATAGGAAATCCCCAATTATTCAAGCCCTGCTTGAATAATTGAACCAGTTGGGCCTCACGCCCGTGGACCAAGTCCGATGGTATACCGTTCTGGTATGGAACATTACCCGGCCGATGGACCATTTCATCACCTTACCATGTCCCAACAACATCACATCATACACAAAGGTTGTCCCAAGGTGGGACTTTTACCAAGCCAATTGACTTACCATTGCCTTAAAACAAACATCATATCATACAAGAGTAGTTCCGATAGGGAACTTAACCAGGCCAATGGACCCTACCATTGCCTTACAATGTCAAAATCATATCACATCACACATATAAAAGCCCAGTCAGGCTCTCATAACTTCCTACGGTGCGATCACACTTCTCCTGCGATCTATCACAAATCACACTGAGCCTAAATTCCGAGCTAGAAACGGCCCGAAACCAAGGGTTCCATCCCTCTGCTCCATTTTTACTCTCATCCATCTCATCCATACATCATTCATAAGATCTCCGACCTTTTTTTTATCCACACATAATATCACCTAACCATTCTACATAATTAAAGTAGCTTAAATAAGGGAAAAGAGAAGAGATGAAGAAAGATTTTACTTCTTTTGCGTTTTTCGAAACGTCTAGGGGCAAAACGGACACTGCCAACACATTCGGGAAAAAGATCAACTCCTAAGGTGAAACTCCTTGCCTTCAAACCTGATTTTCCACAAATTTATCAAACACTTAACTAATCAACCCCAGTTAAGGACCCATAAACACATAATTTTATTCTATTAAAATTCTGGGTGGTTACAGATTTTGTTCATTCTTTTTTATTTTAAAAAGTAGAAAATGATATATTTACATTATAAGTAATTTTCAAAAGGAGTCAAATCCTCTACGGTGATAACCGGATTTAGCAAATCTGGTTATCACCTTTAGAGGTCGCCATGTGTCTTTGACACCCCTTAACCATGGGTAAGGTTCGCCCACCCCTGGGGTTCACCCACCCATTTTTGGTTTTTTTTTTAAATATTAATTCTTTTTTAAAATTAAAAAACTGTTTTTAATATTAAAAACAATTTTTTAATTTTAAAAAAGAATAAATATTTGTAAAAAAAACCAAAAATGGGTGGGTGAACCCCTGGGGGTGGGTGAACCTTACCCATGGTTAAGGGGTGTCAAAGGAGACACGTGGTGACCTCTAGGGGTGATAACGGGATTTGTTCAGAGATGATTTGGCTCCTTCTCAAAAACCATAAATGATAAATATATATATACACCGGCTCTCCGGACCTAAATTGAAACTAGATGCTTTGGCGCTTCCCTCTGTGCTCTTGTTACTTAGATGGTACCCCATGAACAAGATAAAAAAAATGAATAAATATTCACTGGAGTTAGATACCATGACTTTTACAGGGAGTTGGAAGTTATTACCCATCAATAATAAACCAAAGAACCCAAAGCTACTATGGACTAATGAGTAATACCCTCACTACAAAAAGAAGGCAATGAGAATCATCCACTATCTCTCGACCTACCACATTAAATGGTTTTGAGTAGTACAACATCGTTGATCCCTCCACCGAGATAGAACATGTTGACGTAAGCAACAAAGGCGTAATACAGATCAAAGAGTCTTCTAAATAATCAATGGCAAAAAAAATAATACAGTTGCTTCATACATACCAAATCATATATGGGTTATTATACTAAAACACATTAAAACTATCAAAAAACCCAGATTGGATTACAGTGCTGTTTAAGCTTTATTATCAAAATAAAATACGAGTGTAAGATAGAATTATTCATCATCTCAAATCACCATCTTTTGATCTTGGCTTGGTTAGAAATTTAGAGCCTCCGGACAGCTTGTTATGGTCCGACCCACCTCCTGTCAAGCCTGGTTGGAGCTGGAGAAGAAGAGATTATGATAAGCTGAAGCACTGTTCTCTCCCTGAAACGAAGTCACTGACTCGTTGTTGAAGATGAAGGGTCGTTGAGGAGTAGAAGTGTAAAAGAACTGGTGATGTTCTCCACCAAGAGACAAGGCAGCAGGACCTTTAACGCAATCAGTAGTAATGGTGTTGTTGGTGGATTTGGAGATCATGAAAGGGAGATTTGAAGAAGATAGGGACGTCTCCTTCAGTTCTAATATCGAAGCCAATGAACCCCCCTGTGAAAATGCTGTTGTGTTTGGGACAAGAGAAGAGAATATCAAAGACAAGTTTCACAAAGCATATATGACACCGATTTATTATTATTATTATTTTAATTCCTAAATTAATTGAAGTTTGAATTCAGGAGCTACATTGAAGAACCTGGGTTTTGATGCACCAATTCAGAGTTAAATCAACAGACAACAAAAAGAACTGTAAGGAGAGAGAGAGAGAGAGGTACAAGTACTGTTACCATCAGTTTTAGCAGGCACTGGGTCTGATGAACCGGGTTGTTGTGGCTTTCTTCTACGCCGATTGTGATCTGCTAAGCGTTTTCTACAGCTCCTCTTAGCCTCATCGAACTCTGTCAAGACATGAAACCTGTGCCGAGAGAGAGAGAGAGAGAGAAGAACCAGATCACCAAATCATTACATCCTAGTTCTAGAAATCCCCCAAATGTTTGAAAAAGGAAGGATTCACTTGTAATCACTAAGAAAATAAACAAACTATATTAGCTCATACAGTTGATTTTACAGTAGATCAGAAAGATGCTTTAACAAAAGAAGAAAAGAAATTTATAAAGAACAGCACCATATCACCCATATAATGAAACCCCATTTCAAGCCTCATTTAAATTTCCAGCTGAAACCCAATCACCTCAAAAAATAATAATAATAAGAATAATTAAAAAAAACCCATTTCCAGTTCCAAACTCTACTGTTAAATCTTGAACATTTCGGAAAGAGAGAAAAAAGAAAGGGTTTTGTAGCAAAATGCAACTATATACACATATATCACTAACAACCTAGTATAATGACATTTTCATTTCCAGACATCTAGGATTCAAGCTCCAAACAGATCACCATAGACAAAGAAAGGAATCATTAATGTCTAAAAGCTGTAGTGCTCTCTAGTGTTTATATCACCCATTTCACAAAAAAGAGAGATGCATCAATCAATAACCAAAATAGGGAAACAACCAGTTCAAAACAAACCAAAACTCCCCTACCAATTTTATTACTGTCAAATCCGATAAACAGATAAAATCACAAAGAAAAGAGAAAAAACGATTTGCACTCCAATTTCTAGTACTACAACTTACATTCAAGAAAACCAAAAACCAATTTCCATACCCTAAGAAGTACTTCTCAAATACATGAAGAAAAACCAAAGGGATAAACTGTCTGCATAACCAAAATCAGCAAAGAGAATCCCTTAAAAATAACAAAAGTAAAGACTAGAATCTAATCTAGAAAATAAATCCAAACCCAAAATATATTTTCTGTTAAAAGGCAAGAAAACAAGTTGGGTTTTCCATTTCTGTTTCAATGCTGCATTGCAGCTAGATCTCAGCTATCAGTGTTAGAACAAAGATCATAAGCAACAAATTTTTTTATAAAAAAATGATGTGTTTTACCTGCTGCATTGCTGACAGAAGCGCTGTTCTATCCCACCAGCAAGAACCTTGGTGGCCTTGGAGTGAAAATCACAAACCTTATGCCTCCTGTGGTAGTGCTTAGCATTAGAAAGATCAATCATACAACCTTCAGCTTGGCATCGAGGGACCTGATTCGCTTGATAAAACCCTCGTGGCCTCCTGAAAAGCCTATCCATCACAGCCGTCTCTCTCGACGAGAAGTATGTCCGATGGCCAAGATTCAACCCGATTCTTCCACTGCCACCACAACTTCCCACATCTGCATCGACGATTCCTTCTTCTTTTTTCAAGAAACCGGGCGAAGAGTAATTGGAGAATTGGGAATAAGGGTTGAAATTTCCTGAAAATGTTGAAGAAGAAGAAGGAAGGCTAGTGCAATCGAAGATGTTTGTGGGGTTGATGAAAGGGTTGTTGTTGATGGTGTGTGTGTTTGTATTGGAATCCCAGTCCCAAAACTGCTTTTGATTGCTTTCTAACCCTACAATGGAGGCCATGGAAGGGTTTATGGTGTTCCAGTTCTCACAGACACAGATCTCAGACCCAGTTGAGATATTCATCTTCTTTCCATCCAAGGCCACACAACTCCCCCCACCAACAAGCAGCAACACAAAGAGACTCAAAAAGGAAATTGGTTTCCTCACTTTATGTAACTCCTCCTTTTCTTCTTCTTCTTCAGTGCAATAATATTGTAAAATAATAAAAATAAAAACAGAAATACACAAACCCAAATGTAATCAGAGTATCTCAGTTTCTTCCCTCACAATCACAAACATAATCTGTGTATCGATAGCCGGAATATTCCATTCTCGGCAAGTTTCCAGTGCTTCCTACTTGGGGGCAGCTACCTACAACCGACCTTGTAGAGAGAGAAAGAAAAAGAGAGAGAGAGAGAGAGGGGGGGGGGGGGGAGAGGGGTCTTAAGTCTTAAGTCATCAATCTTGAAAAAGCCATAAGATGATTTTAGGATTAAACGGGGTTAGTTGAGTAAAACTAGAGCATCTAAAAAACGGGTTTTTGCTTAGAAAGTCTGGTATTAAGATTCCAAATAGGCCCTGGCTTGTCTCTGGCGAAGCCAGAAAGGGCTTATCTCGGGGTTCCATAGAATAGGTGACAAGTGGTGGAGAACTCAAAATCATGGGCTATGATTTTGAGTTCTTCACCCATTAGAAGGCATGTGGCCATAAGTGTGTGAGATTAAAGGGGAGAGATATCATATGGGGGGAGAAGTCAAAAAAATGAGAGAAAGTGAAATGACTTCTCCCCATTTCTTTGCCAACTGTCGCACAATGTATGGAACCCGAAAGGAGTTTCTGGCTTCGCCAGAGACACGCCAAGGCCTTTCAAATAAAATTACCTTTTTTTTTTTTCTTTTTTACTTTTCTTCCTTATAGCTTTTCTTTCTTGCCTTCAGTAGCCGTATATTTCTGTCAGAGAGTGATAGCGATATCTGTACGATGGCTCCATCTCCATACAGAGAGAGAGAGTAGGAAAGTATGGACTGGAAAGATGAGAGAGAGAAGGGTAGTTGGCTGCAGGTAATGGGAAAAGCATTTCATACTTTCAGCTCTTCGCCCACTGGGTTGACGCGTCGATAATGGCAAATTGGCAATTCATCATTTTGTTAACTATATTACCATGTCAGCTTGATATTATTGGGTCTATGCATTACAACTTTAAGCAGAAGTAACAGCAATGCTCTCGTTGAAGTTACGAGCTCCAAACACATCACTAAATATGGTTATACAAATCAGAACATATAATTATACATTTATACTCTGTTGTGGCCATATCGGCGTATCGGATTTGCTGTTTACATCACAACATCTCTTATTCATAGATTTGCGTGCCTATTTCTATATAATTGGATATCAATTATCTATTTTTGAAACAGGAATTAAAATAGTGGATCTTTTAGCTTCTTATCGTCATAAAGGAAAAATAGGACTATTCAAGAGAACTGGAATAACAAAACAGTACTTATCATGAAATTGATCAACGACATTACCAAAGCTCATGGAGCCCAAACGAAGAAGTATCATGCATTGACAAGTTCTACTCATACCTGTACGATGTAATAGTCAAGAAGAGAGCTTGCTGAGACTCACTAAGTCAGTACTTTTTCTAAAAATGCAGGGTTCATTCGGGATTGAATTGGGGGAGAATTTAATCCCTCCCACAGGTCACCACGTGTCCCTATTCACCCCTATTAACCGTGGTTAAGATTCACGAATCCTTAGGGTCTAATAATCTAACATTGGTTTTTTTATTAATATTAAAAAAAAAAATTAACTATAAGGTTAAAAGTTCTGAACTAGAATTAATTTTTTAAAAAAATTAGATTTAGATTATTTAGCCTTAAGGTTAGTGAATCTTAACATTTAATATGGGTGAACAGGAACATGTTTTGATCTGTGAGTTTGATTCAACTCTCCCCAAATTTAATCGGGATAGACTGTGATTCAATCCGGTTGTGTTCTACCCCATAACAAGGTGATTGTTTGACACTTGTTGCCACCACCTTGGGTCTTTGGAAAGCTACGATTGGGCTAGCATTTTAATGTTGAGAATAATAGGACTTCCTTTGTCTCCGATAATTGTTGGAGGAAATTTAAGGAATTGTTTTCCGATAATAGCACCTTTGCTCCATCTCTCCCAACAACAGTATCGGTTTTTATCAGTATTTTTTTTTTTTTTAAAAATCTCTAGATGACATGCAATGGCATTAACCCTAGCCATAAGAGTCAATGCTAACCTAATTTTGTTAATGGGACAGGCGGAGCAACACTATGAATGTTGGACGAAAATTCTTCACCCCCCTCCACAACTACCAGAGATGATCCCATGTAAAATACCAATGACAAAATTGTTGGAAACTTGTATGCAAATTAAGGAACAGTGCTGGTGTGTTTCCTTTCCTTTGCCTACAGTAACACCTTGTGGTGTTTGTGTTAACCAAAAAAAAGAATACTAAGAGACAGTGCTTAAGCAAAATAAAGCAAGGGTGCACCCAGATTTTACCTGAAAACCCCTTCAATATGAATCGAAAAATTGCGAGGTCAAGTCTACAAAGCTCCATTATGAAAGTAATTGGATTACAAGTTCTCTCAAACCAAACTAGAGGCTAACATGATCAAATAATAACAACTCTTGAATAACACAAGAACCCACCCAAAAAATTGGCTTTTTACAAAGGTAGAATAGAGGTATTCTCTTACCTCAAAAATAAGAGGTCCTATGTTCTTCCCTCCCAAGGATATAACCTTAGCCTTCAAAATCCTTATTTCTTTCTTCTACCTACACATGTACATGAATAATAAAGAATAAGAAGAAGAAATGTATAAGGAAGAAGAGGAGGAGCCTCCAACGTTAGTACCCATAGAGAAATAAACTAAGGAGAGACAAGACATTAAATGCCTTCCCTTTCCTAAGGTTTAAGAGACCAACTCTCCAAGACAGGTGGTTCCCACATATAAATGAGGAAGAAAACCCCCACATGCAATCCCCTCCTCCGGACTTATGATAAGGAATTCAACATATTAAAAACCATTCATATTTCTACAGAATTCAGGTATGTCTTACCTTAATCATCATATTTGAATCATTCTTTTCGCTATTGATCTTCTCAAATAGCAATGATTTCTTTTCTAAGATAGATCAAATCTAATGATAGCATGAGACTTGGAATGAAAATTTTCATTCTAACTAAAATGAATTATACTTTGACTATTACAGTGAACAACATATCCGTTTTTCTCTAAACCAAGTTCTTTAAAGAATCTCTTCAAAACATCGTGTTACATGCTTATTAGCTGTAATGTACTCTACTTCTTTAGTAGAAATGGCCGGACACTTTTACAATTTCAATTGTCAAGAACACAGCTTCCCCTATAAACCTAAATAAATAGCTTGAAGTAGGCTTCCTATGGTCAATATCTCCTACCATTTTTAAATCTATAAACTCCTTCAAGTCCAGTTTAGACATAACAATGCACAAACATACCTTATAAGGTACATGAGAATTCACTTAACTACTCCCCAATGTTTTTTTGCCAATATTTGCAAGAGACCTACATACTACACCAATTGCATGTGATATATCTAGCATTGTGCAAATAAAAATGTTTAAAGGACCGTGCATTATTATCAAAAAAAAAAAAAAAGGACCGTGCATTCTATGTAGTGGTATGCCAGTCCTATCCTCATTGGTCCATGACCCTCTTTTTAAATCAAATTAACTATGATTAAGATTCACTCACCCCTAAGGGTCATCCATCCAACCTTAATTTATAGTAAAAAATAAAAATAATCTTAATTTAGTTAAGCTTAACCATTTTTGAAAGGGGTACAAAAGGGACACGTGGACATTGTGGTCCACTAGATAGCGAACCAACCGATCCGCTAATCACTGCTCGTGTAAACTATGATATACATCGATTTGCCCACGACTGAAGCATATGGAATCCTTTCTATATCCTTTCTCTTTTTTGCTTGAAATACTTTACTTTGTACGTACTTAGCTTAAAGTGACTTACAAGTGAAGCGTTAGTGTACTTTTCTTTTGATAGCCATAACTCCTTATCTTTCTTATCACAAGAGATCATCATGCCCAATATTTGATTTTTTGGTCATAAGTACTTCATGTCTAAGGACTTGCTTAGGTTTTTCATTAACATGTTAATTCTAATAGTATCTTAACAAATAATAAATATATCATCAACAATAAGTAAGAGAAAAATGAAGTCATTGTTTAAAAACTTTTATAGTGAACAAAATCGTCCGAAGCTTTTCTTTTGTACCCATGACCCATTATGAATGAATTAAATTTTGTATACCATTGCTAGGTACTTGCTTCAACCCATATAAGGTTTTTCTTATAGCCTTCAAAAACTTTTATTTTCCTTTTCCTTCAAAGCCTTGTGGTTGCTCTATTATAAGTCTTCATTCAAAGCACCATGAAGGAAAATGGTATTGACATCTAATTTCTGAATTTTCAAGTCTAAGCGTACGACTAAAATCAAAATGGTTTGAATTGATGACAATTTTACCACATGGGAAGAAATGCCATAGAAGACAATCCTCCTTTTTTTATTATCTAAATTAAAATTAATTGTGCCTTATGTTTCACTTTCTTCCCATTATCATCTATAGAGACCTACTTTTTTTTTAATGTTCTATATGCTTGATATTGATGTTCACTTAAAAGTAACAAAAAAGTTTAAAACAAATTGGAAATTTTGTTCGAACGGAACCAATTTCGTTCGAACGAAATGGACCTGGTTTGAACAAAATCCAAAATAGTTTGAACTCTTACAGTCAGAATTGTGATGCCCCGAACCCGCTCCTTAGGGAATCATGTTCCGAGACGTGTGCCCATTCATCATTATCTCGCATGCGGAAGACTTTGCCCACAAAAATGTGGGAATTTTCAACTTTTCTTATGTGCGTACATAAGCAATAACAACTGGTCATCACAATAACCTATCATAAAAAAATTTGTTACTTGACTTGCTACAGTAGCCTTTACTTTTGACGCCACTAATATGCTGATACACTTTCCAAAATCTATCAAGCGTAGCTCCTTGACAATCGGCAACCGCTTCAAAATCTAAAGATATAAAATGAGGGGTGAGCTATGGAGCCTGTAAGCACCCCAATTTTGCCCCCTCTAGTCTTTTTATACTCTCAAAAACCCTCTTTCAAAACCCTCTTTCCACGTGTTTTGATTTTCAAAAACGCCCCTCAGGTAAAAAATGACCAAAATGCCCCTAGAGTGAAAATGACCAAAATACCCATAAAAAAGTACTAAAAAGTTTTCATTTTATCCAAAATGATTTTATAAATTTTTTGATAAATTTTAGCTATTTTTGGGATTAAATTGGACTTAAAATTGTAGAAAAAGACCAAAATACCCCTGAAGTGTAAAATGACCAAATACCCCTGAAAAATACTGAAAAATTCAATTTTTATCTAAAATATTTTTCTAGATTTTATCAGCTCAATTTTGACTATTTTAGGGCTCAAAACGGGCTCAAAACGGAAAAACAGCTTTTTAGCGAATCAGAAAGTGCCACGTGGCACCCCTAAAATCATTTTTTAACCCCTAAATAGGGGTGCTACTTCAAACAGCGTCCCTATATTTACAAAATTTCCATTGGACTGGTCCAAACCATGTCAGCTTGATTTTTTAAATAAATTAAATAGGGGTGCTACTTCAAGTAGTGCCCCCCCAGTTTTCGTCCGTTTTACCGTCCTACTGTTGCTTACCGCCTTGCTTTTTGGGGTTTTTATCCAAAAGGGGTGCTACTTGAAGTAGCGCCTCCCCATTTTGAATAACTATAAATACCCTAACCCCCTCACTTCATTCTCATTCCATTCACTCTCCTTCTTCTCCATTTTCTTCTTCAAAACTCCTTGGAGCGCTTCAGATTCTCGAGAACGTCGATTGCGAATGGTCGATTTTTGGAACTTCTTTTCAGAATTCTTTTCAGATTTTTCGGAAGGTAATTTTTCTCAAAAACCCTATCTTGCTTTGTCTTTTAGTAATTTAAATTAGTTTAACCACTTTTTCAAATTGTTTTTAAATTATTTAAATGCTTAGATTGCTTATCCTGTCGAACCTCTGCCCAAATTCTAGTTCAAATATAGCCTCGCCTAGTCGAACCTCTGCCCAAATTCCAGTTCAAATGTAGCCTCGCCAAGTCGAACCTTTGCCCAAATTCCAGTTCAAACTAGCCTCGCCTAGTTGAATCCCTACCCAAATTCCAGTTCAAAAATAGCCTCGCCTAGTCAAACCTCTGCCCAAATTTCAGTTCAAATATAGCCTCGCCTAGTCGAACCTCTGTCCAAATCCCGGTTCAATACTAGCCTCGCCTAGTTGAACCTCTGCCCAAATCCCGGTTCAAGACTAACCTCACCTAGTCAAATCCCTGCCCAAATTCCAGTTCAAAACTAGCCTTGTCTAAATCGAACCTCTGTCCAAAAACCCTGATTAAACCCCAACTAAACCCTGATTAAACCTTAGTAAATCCTGATCAAATCCCAGTTAATCCTGATTAAATCCCAGTTAACTCTAGTTAAACCCTAGTGAAATCCAAGTTAACTCCAGTTAAACCCTAGTTAAACACTGATTAAACCCTGGTTAAATCCTAGTTAATCTTGATTAAATCCTGATTAAACCCTAACTTAACCCTAGGTAAACCCTACCTAAACCCTAGGTAAATCCTAGCTTAACCCTAGTTAAACCTTACCTACCTAGTCAAACTCCTGTCAGAGCCTCGATTCAAATCTTATTCAAATGCCCACCTCCAGAGGCTCCCTAGCACGAGCTTAAATTGCCCCATCGCTCCTCAGCACTAGCTTAAAAGGCCAATCCGCTCCTCAAATAGGAGCAAAAACAATCGAACCATCAATCAAATCAAATCATTCAATCAAATCAAACCTTTCAATCATCCCCAATCAATCAAATCAAACCAATCTATTCCGGAACTTCGTGCGGCTTGATTCCACTGACAGTGGATACGTAGGCAACCCTGATCGGGTTCAGTTCCCTTATGATAAAATCCCTATTCCGTTTCTATCTTGTCTATATTACATTGCTCAGCATATAGATCAAATTGCAAGCTTCTTTATGGTTTCCTTTATTTGATTTAGATTTAGAGAGTAGGTAACCATCTCCGGATGGGAGTTTAGGGGTGCCTAACACCTTCCCCTAACTCAACTGAATCCTTTACCCTGACCTCTGACTTTCAGACTATGCCTTATCCAACCATTTCAAGAACCTATTTCCCTCAGAATTAGATAGGTGGCAACTCTCCTTTCAATTGTAATTTATCGGTATTCCTTATCAGATTTATCCTGATCAGGAATGGGGGCGGTTAAAATTCAGGTACTCACAGAGCCCAACAAAATCCATTGTCTCCATCTAGCCTATTTTTCGTATAGTAACAACCATCAATAACGATATAGTCTTACAGTTCAATTCTCATATCATGTTAATATGTAGAATAATAATATTATAATTCGTGACCCTGGGTCACTCAAGGCTATTTCACCATATGTTGAGGTTCCCAACCTCTAATTGTCAAGGTTATCCAATCATCATCCACGACACCAAGTTACCATTCCAGATAACCGCTCACGCTTCATCCTTGAGTCCGCAGACTTGATCGACTGGGCCTTCGCCCGTGTACAACCTTTATCATTGAGTCCGTAGACTCAATTATTAATCAACCGGGCCTATGCCCATTCAAACCATACCTTGAGTCCTTAGACTCAATACATAATCCGGGCCTTCATCCGTTAGAATCAACACAAATCATCTAATATTGGCCAATGCAAGGAACCTGTCCTTATGGCCTCTCTAATTCGAGACAACACATACCTTCTTGATCTCAATCACTGTGGGGGGAACTCTCTTTCATGACATATCTATCAGGAACAACACGTACCTACCTGATCTCAATCACTGGGGAAATCGTTGTTGCCCAGGGTATGGACCCTAGAGGGGGGGTGAATAGGGTCTATGACAATTAAAAAATATTTACTCTAAATTCCCTAAGCAGAACTTCAACTTTAAGGCAAGTTAAAGGGAAATAGAGAATCTAACAATTTACCTTAACAATAGTGTAAACACTAATGAAAATCAGTCAAGTAGAGAGAGTTAGAGAGATGCAAACACTTGACACCGGATATTGTTCATGAGGTTTGGCAACCCGCCTACATCCCTGCCATGAGCAATTCCCGTTCCAAGGATTCCTCACGATTTTATTCCCAAACTGTGTCCTCTTCTTCCGGGTGAAGAGTAAACTGTTACACTCCCTTGCAGGCTAGGAGACCACCTTTACTATCCTTTTACGGGCTGAGGATGAATCGTTACACAATCCTTTTATGGCTTAGGATCAAACCTTCACAATCATTTGAGGCTAATGATGAACCATTACAATGTAGAGATTTGAATTTGAATACAAAATACAAAACTCCTTTAGAGTTAGATAAGAATGGAATAACAAATTCTAAGAAATCTCTCAAAAGATGGATTGGAGTTTAGCTCAAAAAATAGAGTATTGGGGATTTCATATTTTTCATGATATATTTGATTTTTGGATCTTGGTGAATGATTGGGAATTGATAGATTGATCACTCTTGTTGTTTTAGTTCATAAACCATCTTTATTTATAGTGCATTCAAGAATATAGCTGTTGGAGAAGCAATAGATGCGAAAAGAGCCATTAAAAATATAGTTGTTATAAAAAAAATCATGTTCTAGGCATTTTTTAATCTATCCATTCAATTACAAGGCTTGTGTGATCGACTGGATGGTGCTCCTAATCGACTGGATGCTCCATCCGATCGGCTGGATAGAACACCGTTTTTGCCTCTCGGTATTTTGCCCATAACTATTACTTTCCTTATCATAATTGGGTCATTCAAAAGCCTGTTCCACTTAAAATTAAAAGGGAAACAATTTTGTCTCTAATGGTCAAGTCCCAATTCTTTGTTTTTCATGGCCAAAAAGGCTCCCGAAGTTGACTGGTTCATTTCACGATTGGGTAGAGTAAAGTTTTTGTCGCCTTCTGTATTTTGATTATAACTTTTGATTGGCTCTATGAAATTAGGTGATTCAACGGCATATTTCACTCACAATTGAAAGAGGAATAATTGTCTCTAATAGGAAAATCCTAATTTTGCGTTTTTCAGGGTCAAAAAGGATCCTCAACATTTCTGGGTTTGAGAAAAATGGTCAGAACAGAATTTGTTCTATCTAGTCGATCACAAGGCTTGTGTGATCGACTGGATAGTGTATTTTTGGTCCAAAAAATGCTGAAATCATATTTTCTTGATTTTGGTCTATCCAGTCGATCACAAGACCCTTCTGATCGACTGGATAGTGCATTTTTTGCCCAGAAAATATAGAATTTCAATTTTCTTGATTTTAAAGGTTGGAATGATGTCCTAGGCCACTTGGCTTTCTTTTAGAATGATTTTTAAGTGTTCCAAAATCTTTTAGATTGATAGATAAACATGATTAACAACTCATAATGATCATTAAAATGATCTAAAATGGATTCAAAGAAGTTTCCAACACTAACAGAACTTGCAGACAAAATTTTCCAAAATTTGTTCTATCCAGTCGATCACAAGGGACTTCTGATCAACTAGATGGTCTGCCTAATTGACTGGATGGTCTATCTAATCGACTGGATAGACTATTTTTATTTGCAGAATCCATTTTTCAAATCCGATAAGATGGGATTTGATTCCAAGGTTTTGTACTTATGCATTATGAGTAAGATGATCATGTTTAAAGGTTCTTAATCATATTTTAACATTGGTTTAAGGAACCTATGGTCAATCTAAGGTCTTTTGAGCTTTTCACCAAACCATCTAATGAGGAATTTTACGAAAGTCCTAAACACTCTCAACTTAAACTAAAACAATATGAACCTTGAGAGTTTTCACTTCGCTTCTAGATCTGATTTTACTTTGAGATGATTCATCTCCTTCATCTTCATCTTTATCTTGATGCTTGAGCTTATGTCAACTTGATGATGTGAGCTTGAATGACTTTGACTTTGACTAGATCTTTCATATAGGCTTTAACAGGGTCTAGCTCATGCTTTTTGGATGAAAGACACTTTAATGCTCTTCTTAATATGATTTTTATAGAAACTCAAGAGAGACATTAGTGACACAATATTCATTCATTCATTGTCTTATCATCAAGATCAATGATGTTGCCTTAGCTCAAAACCTAAAGGCTAACACTCGCACTAACGATATATCTATCAAGGAATAATACACACCTACCTGATCTCAATCATTGTGTCACGATATATCTATCTGGAATACCTAATCTCAGTCATTGTGGCACGACATATCTATCAGGGAACAATACACACCCACCTGATCTCAATCACTGTGTGATGACATATCTATCAGGAATACTTGATCTCAGGCACCATGTCACAACATATCTATTAGGGAACAATACATATGTCGTGACCTAAAATACTCCCTAGGAGTTAGAGGTACTTTAGCTCGTGAGGTGCCATATCAAAACCATCCTGTAATAACATACAAGGCATATTAAAAAGTGGAACTGAAAATTTCTTTATAACATAACATGCGATTTGTATTCCAAGTTCGAACTAACCGATTATACAAAATATAAAAACTAAAGTGGACATTTCCCACTTTCAAAATACACAACCCTCTCCTTCACATCACTCAATAATAATCTAGATAGGACCTCCTATCTAGAGCTCCATCATCCTGATGATGATCCATGGCAGCTCCGGCTCGTAGTACTCCTCCTCTATCCAAGGCTCAAGAGCATGAGCATCCACAAAACTTGCCAAAGTAACATGCAGTTCGGCTGAGCTGGAATACTCAGCGTATACAAACTACTAACTAGCATTACTATCAACATCAATGAATGCATTTATCAGAGCGAAACAAGCAAAAGCAAAGCAGAACGAGCATATAACGTAGAGTAGTTCATAAAAAAGATAGCATGTGAGCATTTCTTTACAATGCACATATCGTTGAGCATTTCACTAAACATATACTTTGAGCCATAACAAACCCGATACTTAGTTCAAAATGAAACGATACTTTACAAGCAAGGCGATACCTTAAGAACACCCTTGAGTTCAAAACAAAGCGGTAATTTACAAGCAAGGAGGTAAGCTCCCTTGAGTTCAAAACAAAGCAATACTTTACAAGTAAGGAGGTAAACTCCATTGAATCTGAAAATCAAAGCAATATTTTACAAGCAAGGAGGTAAACTCCCTTGAGTCCAAAACAGAAAGCAATACTTTACAGAGGTAAACTCCCTTGAGTCCGAAATCAAAGCATTAATACTTTACAAGCAAGGAGGTAAACTCCCTTGAGTCCGAAAATCAAAGCAATACTTTACAAGCAAGGACTAAGCCCTTGAATTCAAAAATCATTCTTTGAGTGAAGCCACTTTTGAGAAAAACCCCTGTTAGCAAAATCATACTTTGAAACCTTAACTTAGAGCAAAACCCTTATTGAGCCAAAACCTTAACTTAGAACAAAACCCTTTTGAGCCAAAACCTTAACTTAGAACAAAACCATGCTTTTCAAAATTTATCCTTATACAAATCCAATTATACAAGCATACTAGTTCATGGAGCATTTGTGAGCAATTCAATAACCATATAATACCCTCAAGATCATGGTAATATCCATAGCATGCAAAACATGATTATCAAATCCAATTTCTATCAAGAACATACCTCAAAATCTACTATTTATTAACAACTTATAGCAAAGCAATTTAGTAGAGTGTAGCTACTATTTGTCTTATCAAAATCATGTTTTATATCTTACTTATAATATAGGAATTACAAATATGACCAAAACATCCTAACTTTCATCAAACCCATTTACTTAAACCATAGAAAGCAACTACACATCAATGAAGTATAGAAAGGCAAGTTAGTAGATTGTTCTACCCCTTGAAGAATTGATTTCCTTCAATTTCAGAGCTTTTAGAAAGCTTGAGGAACAAGATCCAAACTTGAAAGCAAGATCCAAGCTCCTCCTTTAATCACAAAGCCAACCCAAGAGAACCCAACCTTCTCTTCTTCTTCCTCTTAAGAAAAAAACTTCTCAAACTCTCCCTAGAGTTTGTGAAACCCATGCCCACGAAATATGGGCTTATATAGGATTTTTGGGGTTGCCAAAACCCCAAACCACCCTTAAAGTATCACTGGAAGTCGGCTACAGGCCAAAAACACAGGTGACCGGTCGATCTGTCACAAATCTGGTCGATCGGTTTGGTCCCCCTTTTTCCTGCTATGGTATTTCGACCATAAAATTTGACGATCCAACTTGATTTGGACTCTTCTTTCAAAGGGGGATAAATTTGTCTCTAATAGACAAATCCTAATTATGAGTTATTAATTGTTTAAATGGGCCCATAAGTGGACTGGTCTAAAATGACTGTTGAATTGACAGCTTACCACCTTTCAGAAACCTCATATTTGACATAACTTACACTCAAAATCTGAAAAAGTGTAAAGCATGAACCTCGAAGAGGGCTTCGATATATTTCCCAATATTGAAGAATCACTTAATTCCGATAAGCGACCACAAAACTAGAGCTCCTACAAGATGAGGGAATGTAAAGACATCCCTCATTCTCGACACTTAGAGTATGTTATACTCTTGTTTCTTCATCCCAAACACTCAACAACAACACTTAAACTAATTTAAACTATTTTTATCATGCCTCATAAACCAAGTTACATAAATGACCCTCGGCCTTTACAAGACTTGTGTTCATGACACTATTCAAAACATTGTGAAATGGGTTCTCGGGGTTCTACATTCACACTTAGGGTATTTTATACCCTAGACACTTGAGTATTATTATACTCTTGTTTTGAGACTCAACATACACATATAAAATCCTCACTTTACTTTCTCCAATATCAAGAACACATGGTAGGCCTTAGGCCCTTACAAACACCATTCCAGGATACTATTCACTGATACTATTCATAGCACAATGAACCCGGATTCCGGGATTCTACATCCTCCCTCCTTATAAGAATTTCGTCCCCGGAATTAGGACACACAATCAAACGGGGATAATTTTCCCACACTTCACCTTGGTCATCCGAGCATACTGACTTGAGAACATCACACATGAGAAAATGACGTATCAATCCCATGTTGACCAATCCCCCGACTAGGCACATGATACACACAACAAATTCAACAATGCATAGCAAATACACATAGAATATACGTAACATGTTCATAAACACATATAAACATATATCGCATACAATTGATAATTTACTGTTCAACAACTCTCACTTGAGCGTACCTTGCACAACATCCCTGGATGCATATGCATCTCTCCCAGATAAGGTGAAGGCTCTGCCCTGATTCGCCTGTTGAGGCGGCTGAATGGGTTGCGGGGGCTTGTAAGTCTAAGAAGACCCCTGTTGTGTGGGTTGTCAAACTGGGGGCATGTTCTCCTAAGACTGGATCCGTGACTATTGGTATGGACAATCTCTAATAGAATGGCTACGATCACCACAATGAAAGCACCCACTAGTGATCCTCCGACACTCCCCAGTCTTGTGACTCTTGCCATAGTGAGCACAAATATCAAATGTAGATGTCCAAGACATGGCTAGTACAACTCTCGTAGTCTGAGTGTCAGTAGGGCGAGGAATCTGCGGTATAAACTGAGGACCCTGTGTCAGTGCAGGCCGGGAGGTCTGGTAAGGAGCAATCTGGTACGGGGCAAACCTAACCCTTCTCTCTGGTGGTACTGGTCCACTGAGCTAGCCTCTAACCACACCTCTCTCTAGGTCATTGTCCCTTCTCAAGATAAACTCCTTGGAATTTCTCTCGGCGTTCTTTGCCTTGCTCACAATCTCCTTCTAGGGGTTTACTTGGAATATGAAAACTCAATCCTGTATAAAGGACCTCAATCTACCTTCAAACTTTCGGACTCGCATGCTCTCAGATGCAACCAGATGTGGACTAAATCTCGCTAGTCCGATGAACATGGCCTCATACTCGACCATGCTCATCTCTCCTTGCTCCAAGAACATGAACTCCCTCTCCTTCTGCTCCTTCATGAACCTGGGGAAATACTACTCGTAAAATGCATCTAAAAACTCTATCCAGGTCCATAGTGTCCCTGCCTTGGCGGCATCCCTCTGCCTCAGTGCAGATCTCCACCAATGCTCGGCTTGACCTTTCATCACAAAGAAAGCCCACTCGACTCTCTACTCGTCCATGTAGTGAAGGACCCTGAAGGTTTTCTCCAACAGCATGACCCAAGCCTCTACCACCATGGTGTTAGTAGTCCCATAGAAGGCAGGAGGCCTCAGCCTCCGAAACGCATCAAGTCCTGTTGTGTGATGCACAGGAGGAAATGCAGGTGCAGGTACAACAGCAGTAGGAGTATCAACCCTGTTTGCAAGCCTAGTTATAGCCGCTGCTATAGCCCCAAGGATCTGAGTCAAGTCTGGTTGGTCATCTTCCACAGGAATATTTCCTCTATTCCCTCAGGTCTGATACCCTTTACCTCGGTTGCAACATCTCATGATCGAAATCCTGAGAGCAATAGCAAGGCGTGAGTTTAACGGAAAGCTTGAAGAACAAGCCCTTAATCCCAATTTCAGAGCTTTTAGAAAGCTTGAAGAACAAGCCCTTAATCCCAAAGCCAACCCAAGAGAACCCAACCTTCTCTTCTTCTTCCTTTTTTAAAAAAAATTCTCAAACTCTCTCTAGGGTTTGTGAAACTCATACCCATGAAATATGGGCTTATATTGGAGTTTGGGGGTTGTCAAAACCCCACACTACCCTTAAAATATCACTGGAAGTCGGCTACAGGGCAAAAACATAGGTGACCGGTCGATCGGTCACAAATCTGGTCGATCGGTTTGGTCCCCCCTTTTCCCGTTTTTCCTACTGTGGTATTTCGACCATAATGTTTGACTCACTTATCATATTTTGCTGATCCAACTAACGTTGGACTCGTCTTTCAAAGGGGAACAAATTTTTCGCTAATAGACAAATCCTAATTCTGCGTTATTAATTGTCTAAATGGGCCCATAAGTAGACTGGGGCAAAATGACTGCTGAATCGACAATAGACCACCTTTCGGAAACCTCACATTTGACATAAAGTACACTCAAAATCTGAAAAAGTGTAAAGCATGAACCTCGAAGAGGGCTTCGATATCTTTTAAAAAATTAAAAAATACTCAATTCCGATTAGCGAAGACAATACTAGAGCTCTTACAAGCCGAGGGAATGTAAAGACATCCCTCATTCTCGACACTTAGAGTATGTTATACTCTTGTTTTTTCATCCCAAACACTCAACAACAACACTTAAACTAATTTAAACTTCTTATAATGCCTCATAAAACAAGTTACATAAATGACCCTCGGCCTTTACAAGACTTGTGCCCATGGCACTATTCACAACATTGTGAAATGGGTTCTCGGGGATCTACATTCACTCTTAGTGTATTTTATATCCAAGATATTTGAGTATTATTATACTCTTGTTTTGAGACTCAACATACACATAAAATCTTCTCTTCACTTTCGCCAATATCAAGAACACATGGTAGGCCTGAGGCCTTTATAGACACCACTCAAGGACACTATTCATTGATACTATTCATAGCACAGTGAACCTGGATTCTGGGGTTCTACAACATACCCTCCTGAACTCAGTCATTGTGTCATAATATATCTGTGAGCGCAAATTTCATTCTTGCTTTCAAATTTCCTCCATTGTTGTATGGAGTTTATTATTTGTTGTAGGGGACTATCCTTCCAATCTGAGTAAATTCAGACTGTTAAATTACCTTCCCTTTATTAGGAAAGAACCTCTGATTAAAATGAAGATTTAAAGAAGAACAAGAATTTGAATAAAGTATATGTATTTATTCAATGGGGTTGCCCAATTCCCATATAGGCGTTACAAGTGCCTCATTGAGGTCTTTATACATGCCGAAAAGAAAAGAGAATGGGGTGGCCATTTTATAAGGTTCACCTAATGTTCTCCATAGCAGGGGAGATCTTCTTGTTTGTTTGTTGCTGTACATGCTGTTTGAAGGAGATGAGAGTTTTTCTCTTTCTTCTGGGTGTTTTTTATATTACCTCATGTATCTTTGTGTATGCGTTTCTTGTGAGAAACACACCTTTCATGGGTTTGAGAGAGAGTCCTCTTTTTGGACTCCCTCTTTGACTCCTTTATTTTAGGAAAGTCAAAAGGGTTTTCCTCTTAGAGGATGCCAACTTGCGGATCTCCCTTATCTGGGAGAGTCCTCAAGCTCAAGAGAATCCTCTTCTTTTGAGGACTCTTTTACCAGGTTTCTTCTTTTTGGGGAAAATCCTAGTACCTTTCGAAAATGAGGCTGATAATCGCATTCTTTCCTAGAATATAAGACATGGCCCTAATCCTATCACAATTATGGGGTACCATGTGACATCCCATAGGATTTTAAAAGAGGGGATCCTTATCTTGGGATTCCCCCACTGCTTGACAGAGAATCCTTTTTATTAAGGATTCTCTGCCCTATAACAGCTAGATATTGACTGTCAGTTGGGATAGACTGACTTAGGCCAGTCCACGGATCATGATGAGACCATAAGTCTCAACCATGGATCACAAGGTGAGACCATAGGTCTCAACCACGGATCACAAGGTGAGACCACAGGTCTCAACCACAGATCACAAGGTGAGACCATAGGTCTCAACCACAGAGCATAAGGTGAGACCACAGGTCTTAACCACGGATCACAAGGTGAGACCACAGGTCTTAACCACGAATCACAAGGTGATGCTTCTGGTCTGGGTTATATCCAGGTTATGATATTTGATCCGTGAGGGTTTTATCCTCATGGATTTAACATGTGTCAGCGTTTTGGAGGCTGACACTAAATATGGATCTGTGAGAGTTTTGGTCCTCCCGGATAAACACGTGTCAGCCTCATAAAGGCTAGCACCAAACATTGGATCCGTGAGGTTTTGGTCCTCACGGCTAAACACGTGTTAGCCTCTCGAAGGCCAACACTAAAGATTGATCCATGAGGTTTTGTCCTCACGGATGAACATGTGTCAGCCTCTCAGAGACTGATACCAAATATTGGATCCGTGAGATTTTATCCTTACGGATAAACACATGTCAGCCTCTCGGAGGCCAACACTCAAAGTTGGATCCATGAACTTTTATCCTCAAGGATGAACACGTGTCAGCCTGTCGGAGGCAAACACTTAAAGTTGGATCCGTGAGGTTTTATCCTCATGGATGAACACGAGTCAGCCTCTCGGAAGCCAACACTTAATATTGGATTCGTGAGGTTTTAACCCTCATGGATGGGGTGTGTATCAGCCCCTTTGGGAGCTACCACTTAGGGTGGATCCATGAGGTTTACCATTACGGATCAACCCTAACCTTGCTTAGCTGGGTAGCATGGTGCCATCCATCAGCATTTAATGCTGATAGCTAAAGGTACCACACGTACCATAGGCACGCATGAACCTAAATCGTCTCTCCGAGAGACAATGATCAGGTGTGTGCTATTGCACATATACCTGGGCAATGGACATTGAGATTTTCATTGCCCACAAATACCCCTCAGGATCTGGATGGTTGGAAATAATCCAGCTATCTGGATCCTGACACCTGGCAGTGATGGTGGAGGGGCGTAACCGCCTCCACTGATGGTGTTAGTGGGAAACTCACGATGGGTTCCCTGATTGAGGAGTCCTCCTGATGAGGTCATCCCTGCCATTAAGGCTAAAACGGCAGGAAACATCCCTACCATCTGGACCGTCCATTTCGAAATAGATGGTTAGGATGAGCTAAAAGGCAACCTTTATAAGGATGCCTTAGGCTTTGGGGAAGACAATTTGTCTTCCCCAACCCTCCGAACCCAGAAATCTCTGAGTTCAGAACCTTCTTTTTTTTTAAAAGAGAAATTTCTTTCTCTTCACCTCAAATCTTTTGTTCATTTCCAGGTAAGACTTGACCCCAAATCAAAGAACCAGTGTTCTTCCCCAGCTTTCTGTGTTGTTTTTTTTTAACCAAAAATGGGAATGAGGGTTTCAGACCTCATTCCAGAGGATAAGACGCCCATTTAGGCATCCTATGGGTCTTTTTGATCTTGGGATCCCTTGAAATGCATTTTTTTTTATTTCTTGGGTTTTCCCGATATCAGGGAGAGCTTGGGATACCTATTTGGGCTCTCTGTAATTTCTGGCAGGAATCCCGGTTCCATTGCCAGAATCCTTGAGTGCTTCGATTATGGGAAACCAGACTGGAGACTCACTGCCTGTGGTTTATGGCCACAGATAGCTTGCCCACTAGACCTTTGTCAGTGAGTCCAAAAATTGATCCATGAGATTCCGTTCACGGATGCTCTCAAATTTCCTGGACTTTTGTCTGTGGATATTGAGTATTCGTGGATATGTTCCACGGACCGAGTACCTACAGGACTTTAGTCAGTGAGGCTAACATTGTCCGTGGATTTTATCCACAGATGCTTTTAATATTCACGGACCTTGTCCATGAATTTTTTGAGAGTCCGTGGATATTTTCCACGGATGAAACATTCAAAAGGCTTATAACCCCAAAATTAAAACTGTTTATCCGTGGACTTTTCCACGGATTCAATTTTGCTTTCATGGACTTTTGTCCTTAAAAAGAAAATTGAGTATCCGTGGATATCTTCCACAGATAGGCCATTCCTGGGACCTTAGTTCTTGAGTCAGGAGAATTTATCCGTGGATTTATCCACGGATCTTATCCTTAGCATTTGTCTTTAGACATTTGCTATGATGAATACCCATGGGCATTTGCCTTAGCAAAAACCTTAGGGTGATTGCTTCTTTTAAGAAATTTATTTTTAGATGTATGCTTTAAGCAAGACATCCAAGCTTCACAGACTCGAATTTTTACTCTAAAGTCTATAATTGATTAATATTATAATAAATTAATAAACATTTCAAATTATCAAGGTGGGTGTATATCCCCAACTAAAGGCCCATTTTTGACCATTTAATCTGAAATTTATAAATTGATTAAATTCCTTTTGAACTGAAACATTTTGCATGTCTTGTCTTCCATCTTTTGGAGAATGGCTGGGGTACCGAGATATTTCCACGGAACTGAGAACCTTCGTCTTGTTGATACTGATGAAGACGACAAGAATGGGGCGAGTCTGAATCGCCAACTAAAAATCATGGGAGAGTTCAGGGAAGAGGATGTTGAGCCTCTTCCCGTCTCAGACCTTAGGGAGTGGGTACTCTACGGAAGGATACCTATATGTATTTATGATGCCGAGAAAGGTCTGATAGGCAATAGATCAGTCTCTGATGGAAGTTATTTGATGCCTTCTCGCACCGCAGTGGACCCAACAGGTGGAGAGCCAGAGAGAGTATTAAAGGAAGTTTTCCTTATTTTGATGACACGGATAGATGATGTTTGTTGGGACGCCTCTATGGTTATCAGGAGTTGCTCCACAGTTGACGGTAGAAATTTGTGGCCATCATGGGTTCATAGCGTATATATTTGCTTTCGTGATGAATTGACGACTCTTTGCATCCAATGAGTAGTTGGACTTGCCCGATATGAGTATAAGTGGGATGTTCTTCTATTTCGCAATTTACTCAACCGTTGGTGCGCTGAGACTAACACCTTTCATATGGCCTGAGGGGAAATTGGACTTTCCATTCACACCATGAACCGCATTTCGGGACTGCCGAACAACGGAGCCGTCTACGATGAGTTCAACTCGTTCAATAACGTTTTGTATTCAGAGAATGTTCCCGCCTGCACTAGAGAGTTGTATAGGGTTGATAATGCCCTTCTGAAAGTAAATTCAGATAGAGTGACACCCACTACCGATAAGAGTAAAGCTCTCACCATTGATGAAGAAGCAGTGCTGAGTAAAGGTGCCAAGACAACATGCTAAGTAAGCAGGATCACCCTCAAGCAATGGCTGGGGTATTCTTTCAATAGAGAACCATATGCGTATTCCAAGCCAACTTACACTACTCCCTCAAGTGAAGAGATCAGAAATTTGGAGATCAAGACTAGTGATGGGGTCAGCAGAAAAGGTTATTTTGCTGCCTTCTTGTCCTGCTGGCTATATAGTTTTGTCCTACCTTCACGCAGAGGAGAAGTAATCCGTCCTAAAACATTCGTGGTGGCTGGATAGATGGCGACTGGCGTAAGGCACTCTCTGCTCATCCCGATGATGGCGTCATTATACAGAGAGATGGGAGTCATCGGTTGGAGCCAATACCCAAGTCATAATTTAGCCCAAGGTCCTTTCCAGTGTCTTTTTGGTTGGATCGGTCAATATTTTCCTTCTTTATACCCGAGGCGGATAATCACTAAAGCCGAGATGGACCTACCGTACTTGGTCTATATAGCCGGTCAGACACCAGCCAAGTACTGCTCTTGGGAAGCAGTTAGACATATATTCGCCACCCCTGGTCTTTATAGAGCTCGACCTTTCAAAGGAGCCTCTGAACTGGTTGGGAACAACTCTCTGTTGGATGACATGAGCTTGGGCTATTCAGGCAGGGATTTTTTGATGATGATGAGCCTTCATCTAGCCAAGCTGCTGTGGCGTCTTGGTAAAGAATATTTTGTGGAACCTTACTACCCGAGCAGATTTAGCCGGCAATTCGGGTATGACCAAGCAAAACCGCCTACACTAGAGACTGTCGATCGCAATTTAGCTGATTTCCATCAAATCAAATAAAAGTGGAATCACTTAATACGTGTTGACACTCACTCAAAATTCTTTATTCCCTCTCAAGCACAGGAAGGCCGTCATTCATTGAGATTCTCCATTTGATGGTTGAACTGTACTTCCACTTATTTGAAGTATGGTGTCCATGATATTCTGGTCATAGTTATGAAGGAGAATTTGGCGATGATTGCCGTGGCTACTGCGGAGGCTGGTGGTCCTGCTCCTACTAAGCACCTGGTGCTAGAAAAAGAAAAGAGTCATCAAGGGCCAAGGCACCCGCCAAAAGACAGAAAACCGCTGCAGATACCCGCAAGCATCCAAGGACTAGACCAGCTCCCAAGGGGAAAAGCAAGCGTGTTCAGATAAGCCCCTCTCCCATCCTCGAGCTGACTGAGGACCAAATCCAGATGGCCAAGATAGCTGCTCTCGCAGCTGAGTATGATATACCAATTTATGCTGACACTGACAATTTCGAGGATACGTATGAAGGTCCTCAGGTTGTTGCTGAATTTATTGCTCGCCCGGAAGATCCTACAGCTATGACTTCCATTGGGATGGTTGTCCGACCTTGTATTTTGGAGGGATTGGGTGAGACCATTGTAGCTGACCCCATTGATGATGTTGATGACAGGGTTAATTCAACAGAACATAATGATCTTCAATCCACCCCTGACTGCCCTTTGGATGAATTTGTTGAGAAAATTCAGGATACTCCCTTAGAAACCAGTCTTCATGAGGTTCGCTCGGCAGCTACCTTAGAAGAGGCTCATAGAGCAAGAGAGTTAGAAGCGCATCTACTTTTCAAAGCCTAAACAGCGGAAGCCACTTTGCTCTCTATCCAAACTCAGTGAGCCTTTAGAAAAGCTAAGAGGTGTCCTATTAAGGCTGGGCAGTCCTCGAGTTCGAAGAATGATGGAGAATTTATCCAACCCGTAGGAGTCATTTTTGAAACTGCACCAACTAGGGCTAATCCTAGTAATGCAGGGACTGAGGCAGTGGTGACAGTGAACACAACGAGTATCAACCCTGTCGATGAAGTTCTTGATATAGAATAGGCCACATCAGCTAAACCTACAAGGTCAGTGATAGATGAAGTGACACAAGAGCCAGCAGGCGTTGCTACTGAGGTTGAGACCGGAGCTGACACCAGACTTGAAGAAAGGGCTGAGGCAAATTTGAGCTCAGAACTGCCAACTCGACTAGAAACGGAGGCTGAAATAATTACAGAGCCAAGGCCAGAGGCTAAAGCTGGAGTCACTGTTGAGGTTGTCCAAGAACTTGAGTTGAACACTCCTGAGTTCCATATCGAAGAAGAGGACCAAGATGCCAATGCGATTGGAATGGAAATGGTTCCATATTCTGCTTCACTGGTGAGGGGTTGTCTTCTGAAGATTTAGCTTTCCTGACCATGATCCCATCACCCGAGTATCGACCGTCTACTCCCTTAGTTGATCAACCTTTAACATCACCTGTCAGACCTCCTTCACCCGAATATACTCCCTCTACTCCTCCACCAGAACAACCAAACGAAGGGCATCTGGGACTTGGTGTCATTCCCTCTGACAGATGGTTGGAGGACAGGAATAGTTATGATTCATTTCTTAGGAGAATTTCTAGACTTCCTGGTATGTTACTTTGATTGTTTCTTTTTCTTCAATCAAATGATTCTCACACTGACTAACTCCTGACTTTTTTTTTTGTAGGCACCATCAAGGGGATTATGGATGCTCCAAAGTTTACTTTCGGAGTACCTAACCAGGTTCCAGTTCCTCCTCCATCCAAACTGTTGGCTGATGTTTATGTAGAGAGTGTTTGACATGTACTTGAAGGCTTGAAGACTTCGCTACTCAGCAAAAACTTCAAGGATTTTGACCAGATGAAAAATGACTGCATTTTAGTTTTCAATATTCTTGATAGCCTAGGTATCAAAGATCCTACTATGCAACAGGAAGCTAAGGCTTGGATCAGATCTACCGAGAAAGTTTGCCGACTCAATAATATAGAACCAATTAGTGGTCTTAAGGTGGAAGCCAGGGGGTGCGTTAGCGACACATCTTCAAAAATAGCAGAGGTGGCTGAAATTGCTAGTGATCTGCACAAAAGAATTTATCAGACTGCAGAACACCAGCTGGCTGTAGAAGCTGAAGTAAAGAGCCTGCACCAACAACTGCAAGAAGCCTTAGTTAGAGCTTTAAAGGTAAAAAGTGCTTGTGAATCTATGGAAGCAGAGCTCGTGACTGTCAATTCTGAATTATCAGAAGGCCATTCTGTGAAGACTCAAGGTCAAAGGACTCTGGGGAAGATTATCTGATTGAAAGAGGGTTTGGCAGACACTTGTCAGGAAGCTCCACGTCTTCACAAAGAACAACGTGCTAGAATGAAGAAATTATCTTTCTCAAATATCACTCCTCTAGTTAATGAAAACCCTCTTCATATACATCCTATCAATGAAGATCTCCCTGTTGTAAATCCTCAGGACGCAAATCCTGTGAATGAATGAAAACATTTTGTTTTATCACGCAGTGTATGTCATTTTCATTTTTTTTACCCATATGGAGGGGCAATAATAATGATTTTGTATCCCAGGGGGATAATGTTCTTTTATAAGAACTAACTAAACCCAAGTTAATTTTCTCAGTCTGACTACATACCCATGATAGGATCAAGTCAAACGTAGTTCAGAAGGGGAATTCGCATTTTCAGAGCGAATAGGTAGTTTTCATTCATACCTAGGAAGGATTTGACTTCGGCCTTATATTTGGGGGCTTTTGAAGTTTTGATTCATAATTTGATAGCGAATAGGCAGTTTTCGTTCATTCCTGGGAGGGTTTGGACTTCAGTCTGGTATTCTGGAGACTTTTGAAGCACTGTGAACCTTTTTAGCTCATATTTAGGAGCCTGTCAAATCCCTCTAATTTTTGCCTAGACCATCTCTTAGAGTTTTGGTCTAGCGAGCTATTTGTTGCCTTAATCTTTGCCCAGACCATCTCTTGGAGTTTTGGTTTAGTGGACATTTCATTTTGACTCAAATTTTTTGCCTAAGCTGTCCTTTCAGATTTTCAACTTAGTGAGTCATTGTTACTTTATTTTTTTTGCCTAAGCCGTCCCTAAAGGTTTTCAGCTTAGCGAGCATGACTCTAATTTTTTGCCTAAGCCGCCCCTTAGGGTTTTCAGCTCAGCGAGTCATTTGTGCTCTAAATTTTGCCTAGACCATCTTTTAAAGTTTTGTTCTAGCGAACATTTCAATTCCTAGGAGTAATATCGCTTGAGGAATCTTGTATTAGTTGGAGGGATAATTTGCTCTCCATCCATTGAGGTCAATAGGTACGCTCCATTAGAGTATACCTGCTTGACGACGTATGGCCCTTCCTATTTTGGTTGGAGCTTCCCCTTGGTTCGACGAGTGAAGATTATCGGAGTTCTGACCATTAAGACTAAATCTCCTGTTTTGAAATACCTTATTCTTACCCTTTTATTAAAGGCACTAGTTAGCCTTTGCTGGTACATCTCTAAACTCTGTTGGGTTTGAAGACGACGTTCATCAAGAGTTTCAAGCTCTGCAAGACGAACCTTAGCAGAATCTTCTTGTGAGAGATTACTGAATTACCACTCGTAGGGAGGGAATTTAAATTTCAAGGGGAAGAACTACTTCACCACTGAAGACCAGGGAATATGGCGTGGCCTATGTTGGAGTCCGATGAGTAGTTCTATATGCCCAGAGGGCTTTGGGTTGGCGTTTATGCCAGTCCCGTTTACTTTTATCCATAATTTTCTTGAGGATTTTGTACAAAGTCTTGTTGAAGGCTTCGGCAAGACCATTCGTGGCTACATAGTACTGGGTAGAATGATCCTCTCAGATACCAAATTTGGTATACAACTTGTGTATAGAGGCGCTTCGAAAAGGTTACCTGTTATCCGTGATGATGCTTTCTGGAATTTCGAATCGATATATGATGTTGGTCCAGATGAAGTCCACCACTGAGTGGTGTTTGACCTCTTTGAGTGCGATGGCTTCGGCCCATTTTGAGAAGTAGCCCATCGTAACTAAGATGTATTGATGTCCAGCCGATGATGGTGGAGTGAATGGTCCTATGATATCCATTCCCCATGCTGCGAAGGGCCATGAACATTTTGTCATTTGGAGAGGCTCGGGAGCCCGATGTATGAAATCAGCATGGAGCTGACAAACTTTGCTTTTTCTTGTATAGTTGAGACAATCAGTGATCATCGTAGCCCAATCTTTTCAACTGCATTTGTAGCTTGGGCCTAGCTTGGTGGGCACCGCAAATCCCGGCATGAGTTTCTTCCATGGCTTGATCTATTTCATTTCCTGAGATACATCTCATCAAGATGCCATCTAGGGATCTTCTATATAAAGTTTCTTCCAACATAGTAAATTTTGTGACCAATCGACGAACTTCAGCGCGTTTGGCACGGTATCTAGGCAATCGACCATGTTGGAGATAATCGATGAAGGACCGTCGCCAATCCTCATCTGTTTCTTTGATCATCACAGAGCAAACTGTCTTCAGGAAGTCTATCTCTAGAAGGGGTTTGAGAGTTTTCTTTCCCCCACTGTGATGGTTAGCATCTTGTCTGTTGGTAGAGTCAGAGATGTTGCAAGATCAGCCAAAGCATCATCTTGATTGTTGAGTCTATGGATGTGGAAGAGGCTGCTTCTTGGAATTGGAGCAAGCAGCTGATAGGGAAGGATACTAACCTTTCGCACTACATATTCACCTCATACTTGTTTGATGACTAGTTCTGAATCCCCATAGATAATTAATTCATCCACCGGGATCTCAAGAGCCAATTCAAGACCTGCTATCAGGGCTTCATACTCAGCTTCATTGTTTGAACATCCTTCTACTAGGATAAAGGAATGGGGTAGTATTGCATTGTCTGGCATGGCAAAAACAATACCGACTCCTGATTTATTTTCCTTCTGGTCGATGTGTTTGACTTCATCAGGGCTTCTTGAAGCTCCATCAAAATACATCTTCCAACCTGTTTTGACATGAACTTGCATGATTTTTTCATCGGGGAGGTCGGTGACAAAAGGCGAGTCCGCAGGAACTGGATGTGCTGTAAGGAAATCAGCAAGGGCTTGCCCTTTTACTGTCTTTTGAAGCATAAATTCGATTTCGAATTCGGATAGGAGTACCGCCCATTTCGCCATTTTGTCAGAAAGAGTAGGGCGAGACATTATATATTTGAGAGGATCGGCTTTGGATATCAGTTTCACTAAATGTTCAAGCATATAATGCCTTAATTTCTTCAGAGTGAAAATGAGGGCCAAATAGACTTTCTCTACCGGGTTGTATCTGTATTCTGCTCCAACAAGAGTCCTGCTCAGGTAGTACAAGGCATTTTGTCACGACCCAAGACCCACCCTAGGAGTTAGAGTGAACTTTGGACGACTAATCATGACTTGCTTGACAACAAACCTGCAAAAACCCACAGAGCATATACAATAGAGGATATAAACAGTGAAAACATACTCTAACATAACACAGTGGAAGTCTAAACAAACCTCTATGTATATACGAATCCAAGTTTACACAAAAGGAATCCAAAAGAAAGTGCGGACAGACCCGCCAAAATACATGAATATATATCTCTCATCTCACCCACAGCTAATCCACTCAGAATCTAACACCACCTACTGATAACCCTCTACGGGAGGCTCCTCCAAAGGCTCCTCAACGTACTCCTCCTCCACCCATGGACCAGGAGCACATACATCAAATGGAGCAGCAGCTCCCTCAGAACCTGCCGACATAAGAAGTACGGCTGAGCATGGAATACTCAGCGGGTACTAAGCACTAACCAATAGTCATAGCATACGGATAGCATACATAAAGCAAGAAACAATTCACGCATATAAAGCAGGAATGATTCATATCATGACAATAAAGTAAGGAATATAATTCACCATGTTGCATTCATAAAAGCCGGTAAAACCCTTGAAATCTTGTGCACTTGACTTGGCTTGAAATATCTTTTCGTACTTGAAAGCTTGTCATGTTTGTCTTGCTTGATTTTGTCGAGCGTGTAGTACGTGTCATGTCATGCATGTCATGCGTGCTTGCTTGTGATCATGTAACTTGTAAGATACACTTGTGAGATATCCTTGTGAGATGCGCTTGAGAGATGCCTTGAGAGGGAAGGGAGACCCTTCTTTATGCAATGCACTTGCGAGGGAAGGGAGACCCTTCTTCATGATATGTATGTACTTGCGAGGGAAGGGAGGCCCTTCTTCATGATATGCACTTGTGAGTGAGGGGAGACCCCTCGTGAAATATTGGTTCTTGTTTTCTTGTGAAATGCGAGGTAAAACATATCGTAGGATATGTCCCACCTCTAACCATATTCTTGAAAACCTCGATAAATCATGTCATGCATGCCGTGCTAGTGGGAACCGTGTACATACTTGCATTTAAATTTAAATATGACATTTGGGTAATTTCACAACACATATAACATCAATGATTGAGCAATGTAATATTCATCTCATTTAGGGAAAGCAAGAAACACACTATCATAGTCCCTAGCAATATTCATAATTTATTAGGCATGCATTTCCTAATTTACAACTCACTTTATTCACCTTGGCATTTCATCAAACATGGTGTGTTCATTATGGATTTACCCTACAACATGGTTTTCTAGATGGGTTTTACTCAAATCATACATGTATGTTCATTATTGGAACAATGCCCTCCCCATTTTAATCATCACCACACAACCATTGGCATCCAATCGCCCATTCCATCTCCATTCACCATTCACAACCATCCATCTCATAGCACATGTGTAAATAAAGGAAAATAAAGAGAAATGAAGGGAAAAGAGGAACTATAACTAGGAGGGTAGTAAGAAGTACCGACCTTGATCAAGTGAGGAAGAAGCCCCCTTCCAAAACGATCGTGAGTTGCTGCCCTAGCTTGGATCGCGAGCTCCACGAATGCTTGAACCGAAATCTTGAAGAAAACGGGCTCGAGGTTGATCTAGGGTTTCAAAACCCTTTGATTTCTCTCCAAAATGGAAACCCTAGGTTTAGGATCGTCTTCTCCCCTTTCTCTAACTTTCCAATCTTTCTAAGTGTTAAGAATGAGCCTTAAAGGCTCGGGTTAAACTCTTAAGGTAAGAGTGAACCGACCAAAAGACCATAATACCCTTACTGAAATTTCTGCAACAACACGAGTGCCAAACACGTTGTGCTGTGAATAGTGCCAACTCGTTGTGCTGTGAATAGTGCCAACTCGTTGTGCTGTGAATAGTGCCAACTCATTGTGCTGTGAATAGTGCCAACTCGTTGTGCTGTGAATAGTGCCAACTCGTTGTGCTGTGAATAGTGCCGAGTACGTTGTGCTGTGAAGGATGCCGAACCCGTTGTCACGTTGTGTTGTGCATAGTGCTGAGCTCGTTGTCCATTGTGTAGTGCTTAGTGCTGAGCTCGTGGTCCGTTGTGTTGTGCATAGTGCTGAGCTCGTTGTCCGTTGTGTAGTGTGCCGAACCCGTTGTCACGTTGTCTTATGTACAACGTGCCCGTCGTGAGCTGTACAACGTACACGTTGTCTGCTGCACAACGCACCCGTTGTCTGTTGCACAACGGATGCACAACGTATACATTATCAGAGTACGTTGTCTGTGCCTTATCAGAGCACGTTATCAGAGCTACGTCCTTAGTGCATAACCGAGCTACGTCCTTAGCGCCTTCCGAGCTACGTCCTTAGTGCATAACCGAGCTACGTCCTTAGCGCATAACCGAGCTATCGATTGCCTGCAGGTCCAGACTGTTTTGGCCATATCTTTTGACTCGTTTGTCCGATTTTGACGATTCAACTTGCGTTGGGTTCGTACTTCGAAAAGGAACATTTCTGACATTTCGGAATTTCCAATTTCTTCCTTATTTATTAATTATACCTCTTTAAAGGCAAAATGGCAACGTAAGTGTCATGCATTAATTGTGAAAAGGTCCGGGGCTCTACATCCTCCCCCCCTTACAAAAATTTCGTCCTCGAAATTTAGACGCTACTTGCATTACAAACCAGAAAGAAAATTACCAGTCATATACAAACTTATACAAAAACTCATTCAATTAATTCTGGGTACTTTGCTTTGACTTCGGCTTCACGCTCCCATGTAGCTTCTTCCCGAGCATGGTGTTGCCATTGCACAAGAACCAAAGGGATTGTCTTGTTGCGAAGCACCTGATCTCTTCGATCCAAAATCTGAACCGGCTTTTCAATCAAGGTGAGGTCCTCTCGAATCTCCAACGGTTCCAAGTCTAGGACATGCGAAGGATCCGCAATGTACTTCCGAAGCATAGACACATGGAAGACGTTGTGAACTGCGGCCATATGAGGTGGGAGAGCTACCCTGTAAGCAACCTCACCAACTCGTGTGATAATCTCAAAAGGTCCAACATACCGAGGACTGAGCTTGCCTCGCTTTCCAAATCTCATGATCCCTTTGCTAGGTGATACTTTCACAAAAACTTGATCCCCTACCTGGAATTCCAAGTCCCTACGGCGCGTGTCCGCGTAACTTTTCTGACGATCTTGAGCGGCTTTCAATCGATCCCGAATGATCTTAACTGTGTTTATAGTTTGCTCAATCAACTCCGGACCAAGTACTTTCCTTTCTCCTACCTCATCCCAATAGAGAGGAGACCTACAACTTCGCCCATACAAGGCCTCAAATTGTGCCATTTGGATACTCGCCTGATAGCTGTTATTATAGACGAATTCAACCAAAGGCAAGTGCTCTTTCCAACTGCCTCTGAAATCTAACATACAAGCCCGAAGCATGTCTTCAATGACTTGGTTCACTCTCTCGGTTTGTCCATCCGTCTGTGGATGAAAAGCGGTGCTGAAGTCAAGTCGGGAACTCATAGCCTCTTGAAAACTTTTTCAAAATCTTGACGTGAATCTTGGATCCCGATCCGACACAATACTGACGGGCACTCCGTGCAACCTCACCACTTCCTTGATGTACAAAGCGGCTAACTGACTAGAGTTGAAAGTAGTTCGGTAAGGTAAGAAGTGAGCGGACTTCATCAAACGATCCACTACTACCCATATCGCATCTGAGCCCCTTGCCGTCTTTGGCAAGCCAACTATGAAATCCATGGATATGTTCTCCCATTTCCACTCGGGAATCGGAAGGGACTGTAATAGACCTGCGGGCCGCATGTGTTCTGCTTTTACTTGTTGACACACCAAGTACCGTGCTACATATTCCGTAACCTCCCTCTTCATATTTCGCCACCAAAAGTGACTCTTGAGGTTCCGGTACATCTTTGTACCCCCTGGATGTACTGTGTACTTCGAACAGTGTGCTTCATCCAAAATCTCTCTTCGAAGATCTGTATTGGCTGGGGCGCATAGCCTTCCCTTGAATGTGATAGCTCCCCGACTAGTGAGAGAGAAGTCCTTACTACCCTTAGCAACTTCCTTGTCCCGATAAGCCAACAATTCAGCATCCGTGGCTTGGTATTCTTGGATCAAATCTATAATGTATGGCCGAACCGTGACATTTGCCAAGATAGGACTACGAACAGAGTCATTCACACTAATGTCCAGATTTGCCAAGTCCTCGAGTAGCTTCCATTCCTGCACTAACATGCATGCTAATAACCCCAGGGGTCTTCTACTCAAAGCATCAGCCACTAAATTTGCTTTACCCGGGTGGTATTGAATGGTACAATCATAGTCTTTCAAAAATTCCATCCAACGCCGTTGCCTTAGATTCAATTCCTTTTGGGAAAAGAGGTACTTGAGGCTCTTGTGGTCCGTATACACATAGAATTCCACCCCGTATAAGTAATGTCGCCAGATCTTGAGTGCAAACATGACTGCGGCAAGCTCTAAGTCGTGCGTGGGGTAATTCTTCTCATGCTCCTTCAATTGCCTCGATGCATAGGCAATGACCTTCTTGTGTTGCATAAGCACACATCCGAGTCCAACATGTGAGGCATCACTGTACACCTTATACCCATAAGGTCCAGATGGCACTGTAAGGACAGGAGCTGTAGTAAGCCTCTTCTTCAGTTCCGTGAAACTGATCTCACACTTGTCGCTCCATACAAACATGGCGTTCTTCCTTGTCAGGTAAGTGAGCGGTGCTGCAAGGCTAGAGAAACCCTCTACGAATCTCCTGTAGTAGCCTGCCAACCCAAGATAGTTGCGTATCTCGGTAACACTCTTGGGCCTCGCCCAACTCATAATTGCTTCGATCTTCTTTGGATCTACCGAGATACCTTCTGCAGAAACAACGTGGCCTAGGATTGCCACCTCTTCCAACCAAAACTCACACTTGCTAAGTTTGGCGTATAGCTTGTGCTCTCTTAGCATTTCCAAAGCAAGGCATAGGTCGCGTGTGTGATCTTCCCGTGTCTGGGAATAGATCAAAATGTCATCAGCAAATACAATCAGGCACCTATCAAGATATGGCCGGAACACCCGGTTCATCAAATCCATAAAGGCTACCAGCGCGTTCGTGAGTCCAAAAGGCAGCACCAAGAACTCGTAGTGTCCATACCGAGTCCTGAAAGCAGTTTTGGGAACATCTTCCACCTTAATCTTCAACTGATGATAACCCGATCGAAGATCTATCTTCGAGAAAAATCTCGCTCCCTTCAACTGATCGAACAAGTCATCAATCCTAGGCAAGGGATACCTATTCTTTATAGTGACTTTGTTCAATTGCCTGTAATCGACGCACATCCGCATCGAGCCATCTTTCTTCTTAACAAACAACACCGGGGCACCCCACGGTGAGACACTTGGTCGAATGAAACCAAGACCTTGTAATTCTTCCAACTGGGTCTTTAACTCTTTGAGTTCAATAGGGGCCATTCTATACGGAGCCCTGAAAACAGGAGCTGTGCCTGGTGCAAGCTCGATCATAAACTCAATCTCCCTGTCTGGAGGCAATCCTGGCAACTCCTCTGGAAATACATCCAGGAACTCACTCACAACCGGAATAGTCGATGAGTCCTTTGCCTCGGGGTTAGCTACGCTCAACGCCGCAAAACGAGCAATATATCTACCTTTCAACCCGCGAAAGTGGAATGGTTTTCCTTCTACTGGCTTGAAGAGTACCATTTTCTCAAAGCAAGCTACATGCCCATGATGTGCTGCTAACCAATCCATTCCCAATATAACATCAAAGTCTTGGAATCCAAGGACGATGAGATCAACCGCCAACTCGTGGCTTCCAACTTGGACCACACTATTTCTATACACTTTATCTGCCAATACTGTTTTGCCGAGAGGAGTCGAAATGGCTAACTCCGGTTCTAGCTGACTTGGCTCTATAGAAAAGCCTTCTGAAAAACTCGGCTAGACAAATGAATGAGTAGACCCGGTATCAATCAACACTCGAGCCAAATACTCATTTACTAGTAGGGTTCCTGAAATTTTAACTAGCGGAGTTAATCCGTGCATCAACAGTGTATACATGTAGGTATATATACATATATAACATGCCAAGTACGTACACAATCAATTAATACTTAACAGTTTAATTTACGGAAAATTAAATCAGCTACAATTGCGTACCTTGCACCACATCGTCAGATGCAAGTGCATCACCCTCTGTTAAGGCAAAAACTCGCCCCTGGTTCGCCTGGCGAGACTGAGGTGTAGACCGGGTAGTCTGAGATGACGCCTGATATGATCCTGCTGGGCGTGCTGGTGGCCTAATCCCCTGAGACTGGCCTGGTAAATGCCGGCTGGGGCAATCCCTGATCATATGGCCCTGGCGACCACAATGAAAACATCCACCCGATGCTCTTCGGCAATCTCCTGGTCTTAGTACACTAAACATCCTTTCATATTTCTTTATTCTTGCTTGGAGACAGATACTAGTACTTGTACTTGGTCTTAGTATACTAGTATCCTCTCATACTTTCTTGCAAACAGTGTTAATGCCTGTACCTGGTCATTGTACATTAACATCCTTTCATACTTATCTTGGAAACATATACTAGTGCCCGTACCTGGTCTTAGTACACTAGTATACTTTTATATTTCTTCATGTCTTGGAAATAGATACTAGTACCCGTACCTAGATTTAGTGCAATAGTATCCTTTCATGCTTTTCATTTTACTTGGAGATAGATGCTAGTACCCGTACCTGATCTTAGTATACTAGCATCCTCTCATACTTACTTGGGAACAGATGTTAGGCCCGTACCTGATCTTAGTACACTAACATCATTCCATATACTTGTGAGCCAGATATGATATATCCTTGGATATGCCCTATCCTTGACCGACCCAAGGTTTGACTTGATTATTCGTGTCGTAAATCACTTGTTTTATTCTCGGTTGTTATTCATATACTTATAATAGGAAAACTCGGTTCATGCATGCATGCATGCTTGTGTGTAGAAATCGTGGCAATAATAATGACATGAATAATTTAAAGAACATCATTTGGAAAATCCAACTTCTATAGACATATGAGAATTTAATGAAACACATAAAGCATATTAGCACACTTGAAAATTTGGGAAAATCCCTAATCATGGTTCATAGTCTTAAGTTTAATTCTCACACATGCATTTCATCACACACATAATATCCAACATTTCATAAAAATATGAATAATTCAAGGAATAACATATAACATTTCAAAGCTTTCTATAGTCAGGCGAGAAGTTGAGAAAACACATAGATCATTGGTCAAATTACCATTTGGGAAGACTCCATAAGTCATGCCTTCATAGTCTTGATTTAGTTCATTAAATTCTCATACATGCAATTCATCAAACATTTGACATTCAATATTACATTAGGCCATTTTATTTCACATTTTCTTATCAAAACATTTCATCGAACACCTTGTGTACGTTCCTTATGCGTACATTGCCCTTCCATATTTCAATCACACAATAACATCCACATCCTACATGACATCCAATCACCTCTACTATCCATCCATATACCTCACACATCCATCTCCATTCACTTTAATCTTCATAATTTCGGGAACATGATAGGATTCAAGAAAGAGAATGTATAGAAATCAATCCACAATCATCACTAAAGAAACCCTAGGTTATTGCTAAGCTAACTAGAAGTGTGTACTAACCTTGAGTATCAACTCCAAATTTGAGAAAAAACCCTTGAGTAGAAACCCCCAAGCTTGATGGAGGAGGATCCAACTTGAGGAGGAAGATCCTAGCATGAAGATCCAAGCTTATTTGAGCTCCACTTGCTCTCCAATCCAAAACCCCTCTTTGGAATCCCTTCTCTTCTCCCTTCTCCTTCTAAAATCTCCTCTAGGTTTAGGTTACCCCAAAACCCCCAAATGGTTCTCCTTTTTATAGCCCAAGGGGTTAAAAACCCTCATTTCCATACCTTACAAAAAATAGAATCGTGCGCTGGCTATCGATCATCAGTCAGGATGATCGATCATCCAATTTCCAGTGAGCTATCCCGATTTCTGGGTTCCGGGCGATCGATAGTCAGCTTGGGACGATCGATCGTCCAAATTCCAATGAGTTATCCAGATTTTTTCTATTTGGTATTTCAACCATAACTTTTGGCTCACTCATTGGGTTTTGACAATTCAACTTTTGTTGGACTCGTCATTCAAAGGGGAACAATTTTGTGTCTAATGGATAAATCCAAATTCTGAGTTCTTAATGGTCTAAATGGGATCTAAAGCTGACTGGTCTGGAATGTCAGCAGACAAAATTTTGGAAAACCTACCTTTGACTTAGCTTAGACTCATAATCTGAAAAAATGTTAAGCATGAACCTCGAAGAGGATTTCAATACCTTTCTAATGATTCAAGAATCACTTGATTCTGATAAGCGGTGACAAAACTAGAGTTTTCTCAAGTTGAGGTTATGTCAAGACATTCCTCTTCTTTCCAACTTTGATCCTACTTTGATCACGTAGAGTGTTTCACACTCTTGTTTCAACACCCTTAATCTATTCATAAAGGTCCTTAGGACCCTAACACAATTTCTAACTCATCCATAAAAAACAAGAACTTCCATGAACTTTAATATCCACGTGGCCCTAACACCATAACACTTGGGTATTTCATACCCTTGACTTTTAGACACTTAGAGTATTTCTATACTCTTGTTTTGAGACTCAATACACTCATGTACAATCCTCACTTCCCTTCCTCAAACTCAGACCCATGGAAGGCTTTAGGCCTTTACATACCCTATACGAGGCACTATTCACTACCCTATTCACATGCACGGTGACTATAAGATCCAGGGCTCTACAATAAATCAGGGAACAATACACACACACCTAATCTCAACCATTTTGTCATGTCATATCTATCAGGAATACCTGATCTCGGTCACTGTGGCACAACATATCTATCAGGGAACAATACACACCCACTGCCTCCCCTGACTTAGTCTGTAGAGCCCTAGAACTTTTGCGATGTATTGGAACTCGTGCCAAGTCATTTGTCTTTATAATCCTCCTATTCCTATGAAATGAGAAAATTTAAAGAACTCTAAGTGTTAAGAAGTAGTATTCCTAAGTCGAATATATCGAAAACCCGAGTTACTGAAACACATTTGCGGATCAGTCGACTTTAGGGGAAATTTAGTCAATAAATAAAGAAGAAATTGAAAATTCTAAAATATCAAGAATTTTCCCCTTCGAAAGACGAATCCAACGCAAGTTGAATCGTCAAAATCGGGCTACCGAGTGAAAAGTTATGGTCGAATTACCAAAGTAGGGGAAAAACTGGGAGAAAATAACAAGATCTGGAAGGTGCAATCAATTGCAAGTTTGGTGCGATCGATCGCATGCAGGCGAAATAGGTCCCAAACTCTTGGGGTCATATACGATAGATGGATCCCTAGGTGCGATGGATCGTAGGGATCTGTGATCGATCGCAAGAATGTGCGATCGATCGCATGCAAGGGAAAATCAGACCAGAAAGGTTCGGGTTCATGTGCGATAGATCGCATCCAGGTGCGATCGATCACAAGGACCTGTGATCGATCGCAGATAAGTGTGCGATCGATCGCATGCGGTAGCAGATTTCGGATTTGAGGGTCTTAAACCCTTTTCTTGTGTAGGGATCCTCATTTGAGGTATTTCTAACCTAGAGAGGAGAGAAAGAGGGGAGAAAGGAGAAGAAGATTTTGGGGAAATCCTCCGATGTGGCTTTGATTGGAGATCAAAGAGGGGTTCTTCTTTAAGGTTGGGACTCCAAATCAAGGGTGTTCTCCACTCTATTGAAGGTCGGTACCTTGTACTACCCTTCTAGTTCATCTCTACTCTTTATTTTCCTTTATTTTATGATTTTCCCTAATTTCTAAACAAGATAGGGAAATGGGATGAATGGATGGTTGTGTGGATGTTTATGGGCGATTGGATGCCGTGTATGTGTTGTGATGATTAAAATGGGAAGGGCATTTCACCTCAATAATGAACATACATGATGTGGATTGAATGAAGAATGATTCATGTAGAATAAAATGAAAGATTTAGGTGTTAACCAAAATACACATACCAAGTGTTTGATGAAATCCCTCAATGGAGAAAATGATGATTTGTAGTGGAAATTGCATGTTTAAATGTTTATGGAATTGCTAGGGCTTATGATAGTGTGCTTACTTGCTTTCCCTAAAATTTGAATGAATGATTTCTTGCTCAAATTTTGATATTTTATGTATTGTGAAATCCCCAAATTGTCATATTTAATTTCAAATGAAAGTATGTACACGATTCCACGAGCACGGCATGTATGACATGTTTTATCGGTATTCTTAAGAACGAGACTTAGAGGTGGGACATATCCTACGGTATGTTTCACTTCGCTTTTGACAAGAGGACAAGAACAAGCATTTCTTAGGAGGGAGTTTACACTTCCCTCCCTTCCATGAGGGTTCTCCCCTCACTCACAAGTGCATTGCATTAAAGAAGGGTCTCCCTTCCCTCTCAAGGCATATCACGAAAGAAGGGCCTCCCTTCCCTCTCAAGGCATCTTACAAGAGCATCTCACAAGTGCATCTCACAAGTCGCATGAACATGATTACATTCCAAGCATGACATGACATGTTACAAGTATGATACGCATGATACAAGCATGACACGCATGACATGACATGACACGACATGACAAAACAAGACACATGGCAAGACAAGTTTTCAAGCACGAAGAGGATGTTTTAAGTCAAGTCAAGTGCACGATGTTTTTCAAGGATTTTATCAGCTTTTACGAAATGCAAGCATGATTATCAACTGCTTTACTATCGCATGATGATATGAATTGTTCCTACTTTATATTTGTGAACTACTTCCTGCTTTCTGTATAGTTATTGTTTGCTATGACTATTGGTTAGTGTTTGGTACACGCTGAGTATTCCATGCTCAACCATACGTTTATGTCGGCAGGTTCTGAGGGAGCTGCTGCTCCATTCGATGTCTGTGCTCCTGGCCCATGGGTGGAGAAGGAGTACGTTGAGGAGCCTGTGGAGGAACCTTAGGGTGAGGGTTACTATTAGGTTATGGTAGATTCTGAGTGGATAGCTGTGGGTGAGTTGAGAGAGATGTAATCATGTATTTTGGCGGGCCTATCCGCACTTTCTTTGTTTTGATTTCTTTTGTATCAAACTTGGATCACGTATGAATATACATAGAGGTTTGTTAGACTTTTGTTGTGCTTTGTTATACGTTTCCACTATTATTGTCCTCTATTGTGTATGCTCTAGGTCTGTTGCAGGTTATTTTGATCAAGTAAGTCATGCAAGTCATGATGAGTCGTCCAAGATTCACTCTAACTCCTAGGGTGGGTTTTGGGTCGTGACATAGTCAAAGAGGATCAATGGATATTATTCAATCCAGTCTCAATTATCAGTCACATACCTGGTCAAAGAGGATCCATTGATATTATTCTATCTACTCCCGACTATCAGTCACAGAGGACTAAACAACATCACCATTCATGACTTAGTCAAAGAGGATCTATGGATATTACTTCACTCACTCCAAACTATCAGTCATGGAGGAACCAAACAAACACCACCACTCCTGACTTAGTCAAAGAAAATCCATGGATATTAATCCACCCACTCCCGACTATCAGTCGCAGAGGACTAAATAACATCACCACTCTTGACCTGGTCAAATAGGTGTTAGACATTTGTGCCTATAGAAGTCATTCCGAACTTGTATTAATCTACATTATTAATATAACATCTTTACATTCACACATTGTCTTCTCCATTAGGTAATATATTATAAAGTATCTCATAAGATAAGACTACTTTGTCCCTTAGGTAACATTGTAGGAAAACCATCCCGTTGGTTTTGAACCAAATGCTAAGGAGATATGGTTTTCCAATTCCTTGTAGACCTAGAATTGTTCTAAGTTATTTATGATACATCTGGACAATGTATTCCTACTAACTTACACAAGGTTAGTGTAAGCACCCCAATTTTGCACCCCTCTTGACCCTTCAAAAACCCTCTTTTTAAACCCTCTTTCCATGTCACGCCCCAAAATACCCCCTAGGAGTTAAGGGATACCTTAGGTGTGACTATACGTACTTGTCAAACCATCCTGAAGTTAACGTGGCTTACACAATACAATAAGGATAATAATCAGAGCACGAAAGCTAAACATATATGCGAAAGTGTAAACTAACTTTTTCTTTTCTTCTAAAGTTCCAAAATAGTATTCCAAGTGAAACATACAAACAATACATATCAAATTCTAAGGTGGACAGACTCACCTATCAAAATGTCAAAATACACCAAAGGACCCTCTCATACTCTCCCCTCAACAGTAGTCGAGGTACGGCCACACGTTGAGGTCTCTATCTGCCTGAGACTGTAACGGGATAGAAGGGTCCCTCTCCTCTACGTACTCTTCCTCGACCCAAGGCTCAGGGTCGAGGGCTTCCTCAGTATCGGCCGACATGAAAGTACCGCTGAGCATGGAATACTCAGCGAGTACAAACTACTAACAAATCATAGCAATAATAGAAGCATAACAAGAATGAACAAAATACAAGGCATTGATTTAAAACAATAGTAGCATCATAAGATAAATGGTATTTAACAAGAACAATATTATTATCATGACATGCATGCATGAATGCGAAAACGCAGATAAAGCTCATGCTTGAAAACCCGTTTCATGTCTCGGTCTTGCTTGTGAAAATCATGCATGCGTGTCCTTTCATCATCTTGTATACTTGTAAACCAGAGGCTAGCACCAGAACATCCCTGGGCTACTAACCTCCTTGACATGTGATATTTTCCTTTACTTGTGAGCCAGAGGCTAGCACCCGAACCTCCTTGAGCTGCCAACCTCCTTGACATATGGTTTTCTTGTGAGCCAGAGGCTAGTACTCGAATATTCCTGGGCTACCAACCTCCTTGACATACAGTAGCTTTTAGTTTTCTTATAAGCCAGAGGCTAGTACCCGAACCTCCCTAGGCTACCAACCTCCTTGACAGGTAGTATTTTTAGTTTTCTTGTGAGCTAGAGGCTCGTACCGGAATACCCCTGGGCTACCAACCTCCTTGACATGCAATGTTTTCTTGTTGATCTATTAATGCATATGCTCTTGAAAACTCGGTTTATGCATACATGCGTGCTCGTGTGCGTGCCAATAGTGACAATCATGGGCATGCGGATAGCAAGAGAGACATTGCATCACAACTAAATTCATAGTATAAGCATATAAAAATTGGGTAATCTACATGGCACTTGATCAATTCATCATTCATAAGAACACATGCATAACGCCTACTTCCATTTCCTTCATTTAAGTCATTTACTCATAGTTTAGGCATTTTTTCAAACACATAACATGCAACGTTCCTTAGTAGTTCATATTATTCTTTTTAGTGCATGTTTTCCATTCAATCCTAAAGGTAAGTTTGTTATTTAGGAAATGCCCATCCTCCATTTTCCATTGCACACACCACACACATCCATACATTTCGGCATCCACTCGCCTCAATCAACACCCCATACACATCCATACCCTTTTCTTATCTTGTTTATATTTTTTGGAGATGATACATTTCATAAGGAAGAAACCATAATATCAAGAGTCACATTTCACAATAGAGAACCTAAATAATTGCTAGGGGAAGTTAGTAGGATGTAATAACCTTGAATCAAGGCTTGATCTTGGTTGGAAACCTTGATTGAAGTTTCAACTTGAAAGAAGAGAACCCTTGCTTGAACTATGCTTGATTGGGGAAGAAACCCCCTTGAGGAACACTGTGTAGAATGCTGCCTTAATTAGCTTGAGAGAGACTCCCTCCACGAGCTTAAACCTTGGATTTGGAGAATCCAAGCCTTGGAATAAATCTTGGGTAGCCCAAACTCTTGATTTCTTCTCAAGAGGAAAACGTAGGTTAAGAATCCCCTTCTCCTCTCTCTCTATCTCTCAAAACCCTCTTAGTATGGTGAATGAAGCCCTAAAGGCTCGGGCAAGCCTTTATGGGTAAGGGTTTAACGCCCAAAAGATGAAAAATCCCTTACTGAAATTTTCACTAAACGCGATAGATCGAGTGATCGGTGGTTATGACCAATCGATCAGTTGCCTACCGAGTGATCGGTGTTCTTGACCGAGCGACCGGTAAAGAACAAGCTCGCTGGAAAATTTCCCCATACAAAAAAGTTAACCAGTTGATAGCTACCTATCGATTGGTTTTGGACCGATCGATAGCTAAAAATGACTGAGCGATCGGTTGTGAACTGATCGATCGCTACATTTGACCAAGCGATCGGTTCTCTGTAGGTCCCAACTGTTTTGGCCATATCTTTTGACTCGTTCAACGGTTTTCGACGATTCAACTTACGTTTGATTCGTCTTTCAAAAATGGACATTTATGACATTTCAGAATTTTCAATTTCTCCCCTATTTATTAATTGGACAACGTGGAAGGCCACTTGGCTACGAAAGTGCTATTCATTAAGTATAGAAAAGACTGGGGTGCTACATCCCACGTGCTTCGATTTTCAAAAATGCCCCTTAGGTAAAAAATGACCAAAATTTCCCTTAAAAAGTGCTAAAAAGTAGTCATTTTGTCCAAAATGATTATACAATTTTTTTTGATGAATTTTGGCTATTTTTGGAATTAAATTGGACTTAAAATGGTAGAAAATGACCGAAATGCCCCTGAAGTGCAAAATACTAAAATGCCCCTAAAATGTGCTGAAAAATTCATATTTTATCTAAAATTTTTTTCTAGATTTTATCAATTCAATTCTGACTATTTTCGGGCTAAAAAGGGGCTAAAATAGAAAACGACTTTTCGGGAAATCGGAGTGCGACACATGGCAAGTCAAATTAAAAAAAAAAATATTTTTTTGGCCCCTAGCTAGGGGCACTACTTCAAATAGCGTTCCCAGAGGAGCTTGTTCTCTGTAGGCATGTTAGCAAGCCATTTTTTAAAAACCCGCATAGGGGTGCTACTTGAAGTAGCGCCCCCCCAGTTTTTGTTCGTTTTACCGCCCTACCGTTGCTTGCTGCCCTACTTCTTGGGGTTTTTATCCAAAAGGGGCGCTACTTGAAGTAGCGCCCTCCATTTAAAAAAACTATAAATACCCCCCACCCACTCACTTCATTTTCATTCCATTCTCTCTCCTTCTTCTCTATTTTCTTCTTCAAAACTCATCGGAGCGCTTCGGATTCCTGAGCACGTCGATTGCAAAGGGTCAATTCTTGAGACTTCTTTTCAGAAATATTTTCTGAATTTCCGGAAGGTAATTTTTCTCAAAAACCCTATCTTGCTTTGTATTTTAGTAATTTAAATTAGTTTAATCACTTTTTCAAATTATTTTAAAATTATTTAAATGCTTAGACTGCTTATCCTATCGAATCCCTGCCCAAATTCCAGTTCAAATATAGCCTCGCCTAGTCAAATCTTTGCCCAAATTTTAGTTCAAATATAGCCTCACCTAGTTGAACCTTTGCCCAAATCCCGGTTCAATACTAGCCTCACCTAGTCGACCCTCTGCCCAAATCCCAGCTCAAAACTAGCCTCGCCTAGTCAAATCTCTGCCCAAATTCCAGCTCAAAACTAGCCTTGCCTAGTCGAATCTCTACCCAAATTCCAGCTCAAAACTAGCCTCGCCTAGTCAAACCTCTGCCCAAAAACCCTGATTAATTCTAGTTAAACCCTAGCTAAATCCCAGTTAAGCCTAGTTAAACCCTGATTAAACCCCAGTTAACTCTAGTTAAACCCTAATTAAACCCCAGTTAACTCTTTTTAAAACCCTAATTAAACCCTAGTTAATCTTGATTAAATCCCAGTTAATCCTGATTAAATCCTAGTTAATCCTAATTAAATCCTACCTAAACCTTTGGTAAGCCTTGGTTAAACTTTGCCTAAACCCTAGGTAAATCTTAGCTTAACCCTAGTTGAACCCTATCTACCTAGCCAAACCCCTATCAGAGCCTCAGTTCAAACCCTATTCAAATACCCATCTCCAGAGGCTCCCTGGCACGAGCTTAAACTGCCCAATCGCTCCTCAGTACGAGCTTAAAAGGCCATTGCACTCCCAAATCAGTGAAATCCATCAAATCAAATCATCTAACTTTTCGCTCCTCAGCACGAGCTTAAAAGGCTGTCTCGCTCCTCAAATAGGAGCAAAAACCCTCAAACCTTTCAATCATCCACTATCCAGTCCAATCAAATCAAATCAAACCATCAACTCCCATTCGGAACTACGTGCGGCTTGATTTCACTAACTGTGAATACGTAGGTAACCCTGATCGGGTTCATCTCCCCCCTAGGATAGAATCCCTATTTCGTTTCTACCCTATGTATCTCAATTCATGTATTTCAGTTAATATTACATTGCTCAGCATATAGATCAAACTGTAAGCTTCTTTATGATTTCATTTATTTGATTCAAACTTAGGGTGTAGGTAACTATCTCTGGATGGGAGTTTATGGGTGCCTAACACCTTCCCCTGACTCAACTGAATCCCTTACCCTGATCTCTGACTCCAGACTATGCCTTATCCAATAAATTCAGGGACCTATTTCCCTCAGAATTAGATAGGTGGCGACTCTCAACTTAATTACAATTTATCACTGTTCCTTATCGGATCTATCCTGATTGGGAATGGGGGTTAAAATTCGGGTACTCACAACTGGTGACTCCACTGGGGATTCTGGTTTCGCAGACCAGTATTCAAGCCAAAATCTAAGTCTGAATAAAATACTGGAAACCACATCAGAAATTTTCAATTTCTTCTATATGTTATTTCATTCATTTTCAAATTAAAACCTCAGACATTTGTTTGCAAAACTTAGCAACATGTCTAGGGTTCCATTTTTATTCATTGCTTGATTTTGATTCACATTCATATTCATTGTATAATATAATAAAAACCCGACACCTATCTAAATTGGATCCGGTAAGCTTACAATAGAGGGATGGTTATCCCCGATGTTGAAGCCCAAAGATCTGTGGAAAGTACTAGTTGTAGACCGAGAGATGGTTGTCTCTGGTAAATGCGACTGGTCTTTCCCGCTTGCACCAATCATCCCTTTTTAAGTATGTTCTATACTGGGGAGTCGCATATACAGTTAAGTACTCCTCAACCTTATAGTCAAAAACCTGCATACACCAACATAAGCATGTAGATTATAAATCATTGTTTGGGCATAAACCAGGAGCTATCCGTCAGGAGAGACAACCTTATCCCTATTCTGCTCTCGATTTAAGCCGCTCTCTCATTTCTGCTTAGATATAGGGATATCCTTATCTCTATACCTAACTTGTTTTGGAACTTGTGTGAGCCCTATTTGATGTTAGATAGGTGTGAACCCTAACCCCGATGAATATATATGTGATTAATAATGTAATTGTTTATGCATTATTTATGTATTACCATGAATTCCCTTTCCAAAATTCTTGATGAGAACCGGTTGACTGGTCCTAATTATGTGGACTAGAAGAGAAACCTTAATATTGTGCTTATATCTTAGAAAGTGGCATGAAGCTAATAGTTTGGCCAAATGCTATATACTTGCCTCTAATTCTAAAATCCTATAGCAGCAACACGAAAGTTTTGGTACTGCTAAGGATATTATAACAAATTTCAAGGAGATGTTTGGGGAATAGAATAAAAGTGCTAGGCAGTTGGCTATGAAAGGACTTATGAGAACTAGAATGTCTGAGGGAAATCCAGTCCAGTAGCAAGTCATCAAGATGATGGGGTTCATTAATGATCTCTTCACTCTTGCTACAGATCTTGATCATCAGAGTCAAACAGATGCGAACCTTAACTCTCTCCTGAAATCATTTTCTATGTTTGTGTTGAATTACAACATGAACAAGTTGGAGACTAAGGGGGTGCTTGGCATCGTTCTTGGTGATTCACTGATTCTAAGCACAGAACAATCTGGATTTCGTAGAACGATTCTGTACTGAGAACTTATTTGGTACAGTAAGTCAGAATCATTCTAACAGAACAAAAACAATAGAATCGCATTTGGATGAAGGAAAAAAAAACATAATGGAATGGTAAGTCCATAAAGCACTAAGAGTTTGTTTGGCAAGTCTTATTTGATTTAATAAGAGCTATTTTAAATATTCCTGAAAATTTGACATCTATTCTAAATAGACCCAATGTTATTTGTTAACATCACTAGTCTATAAAACAAAATCCATGCGGTTTTAATATCTTCATGTGCTAGGAAAGATGCCGAAGCTAATTGGGCCAGTTGCCAGGCATAAGAATACCACATGGTGCATGGCCAACTGGATGGGCTATCTGGACCACTCTCAACAAGAGTATAATTGTGTAAAATAGCACATGACAATCCATTACTCTATAAATGTAACAATATTCATATTTCTCAAACTATTAAACTTGTTAACACATATTGCAGAGGAGAATGTGGAAAGATCTGAATTAAGGACCACCCCTCGACTCGTCCTCGTACCCGCATAAATGAGACTAAAGTTGGGAAAGTGAGACCGTCTTAGTACCACTTGAAAGATCTCTTGTATCAAAGCCAGCAAATTGTCCAGGTGGTGTCATCAAATTAATGGTGTGGTTCCTGTTGGACATATATGCCCTCGAAAGCCAATAAGAGACTTTTCTATGTTGATTAGACAAACATCATATTCACACAACCAACTATAAAGGGTATTTATATTAATTACTGTCTCAAATGATGATGACATAAAGTTCCATAGGTAACATTGTAGGAAAATCATGCAAAGGTTGCAAGGAGATATGATTTTCCGGTTCCTTGTAAACCTAATATTGTTCGAAGCCTCTAGAGTATTGGTTGGGTGCCGTACTTCATCATGGCTTGCACATGTGTAGTTCTATGAGATAGTGTGATAAATCTCATTCACAGAGAGTGGGGACTCTTGACTAACATGTGAGTATATGTAGCAAGTACATAATACTGAACGGGGTCACTAGTGGATACCCTATGGAATACACTGTCAGATTGTATTAGGGTTATCCATTTGACAAATTATCCTTAGACCTGAGAGGTTAACATCTTCTCAGACATCTGTCTATATGGCTTTGATGTGCCAATCGGCAATGTCCAATACACAGGACTAACTCCGGGTACGTTGGGTCATGCACACAATGTTTGGAGAAGTGTGTAAACACTCAATAAGGAATCCACAACTCCTTAATTGGAGATAATGATATCAAGGTGATACTTGTTGAACTGAACTGTTAAATCCAGTACTGGTGCTTTTCGATAAAATGGTTTTTAACGAAGTTGATATTTTTAATATGGAAAGTATATATAAATATATATGTCAGTTCTTTTCTAATGTTTCTTCAAAAGTGTTTTGGAGGTTCAGTTCAATGAAAAAGTAATCATGAGAAAGGGTTCAATTCATAAGCTAGAGACTAAGACAGTGGAATTGTTCCAATCCTGGAAGCTTACAAGTGATATCGGAATGTGGAAGGATTTATTTGTAAATATATTGTGAGATGGTACTTACAAGCAATTTACTAATTTCTGGATGTTAATCACATTGTGTTAATGGACATTAATTGTGATTAGTGGAAGTCCAGGGATATAGATAAAATTCTATAATCCTAATGGAGTGTAGGAAATGTGTTTTCTAGTAACAATGCTTTAACTAAAAGGTTGAGTACTTGGTCCCACAACCGGAAATAGGAGATCCATTTAGATCCCACACACAAGGACCTTCTTAAAGTATTTAATTTAATTTATAATTAAATTAATTAATTTCTATAAGTAATCACTATATGGTATAGTGAAGCTCTAAAAGGTGGAATCACATTGGATATGAAAAATCAAATGGGTAGGACCCATTAGGAATTATTATAAAAGAATAATTCAAGTGACCAAGAGGGTTTTGGAAACCCTTTAGGCATGTGGGGTGGGACCCACCTAGGGTGGGACGCCCATTTCAAGGAGGAATAATAATTGTTATTATTTTAATTAGTTTCTAATAACTAATATCCTTATTAGATAAGGTTAGTTAGTTAGTTAGTTACTAATTAAAGATTCCCTAATTGTTAGGGATTCCATTAGTTAGTTACTAATTCAAGATTCCTTATTAGATAAGGATAAGATTAGTTACTAATGGATAAGGTTAGTTTCTTTTAAGATTAATCCTAATTGGAATAGGAGAATAATCAATAAAGGAAACTATTGAGGAATCCTAATTGGATTAGGATAAGGTTAATGAATTATAATTGGATTACAATTCAAGCAACCAAGAGGGAACTTATATCCAGAATTTTTTCTTCTCTCCCTCTCCTCAAGTGTACGCCCAGCCCTCTCCTCCTTTGAGGGTGTATGGTCACCCTTCCCCTTCTTCCTTTTTGTTTGGTTTTTGATCTTGATGATCAAGAACAAGTTCTTTGAAGATCAAGATTGGATCCTATTTGATCAAGAAAGGTTCTTGGATCAAAAAAAAGAAGAAAAGATAAAAGAGCATGGAATTTGGAAGGGCCATTAGCTTCTATTAGAGAAAGCTTTAAAGGAAAAAGAAGGTTCGTGTGAATCGACAGGAGACTTGACACTTGTGAAATTTTGCGAGTACTATTCTTATGTGGATTTGACTTAACAATTTCAAAGTCGTAAAGGTAAATATTATTCTAACCTTCATTAAATAAAATCAATTAGAATTTTAGTCAGATCTTGGGATTCGATGTATGCCCCCCAAGAACTGTGTTTCTAAAATTAAAAAGAGGCATACTTTCAGTGGTATCAGAGCCTTGGCTATGCTTCTCTTTGATTTTATTGAGTTTAGTCAAGATTTATATCTAGATTGCCTCTCCTATGAATTTTTTTTACCCTAATGAATCAGTCTTCTAGATTCTTGATGATTAGATAATCATTGGTAGGGTTAAGGGATCCCCCTCTAGTTATTGAGGGAGTAATCAAGCCCTTAGAAATTAGTGTGATACTAATTTCAGTTTTGAATGATTTCAAAACCTCTCTTAATTCTATTAGGGATAGGTATATAGAGATATAAATTTGGTTAAAGCCCTTTAAGGATTTAGAGATCCTTTTTATATTAAATTAAATTGTTTAATTTATTCTTGTGAGCCCCGGGCAAGTTTTCCCTTTGATTTAGACCACTTAGATACCCATTGATATTTTGGCTAGCAAATATAGATGAGATTTTATTTATTAAATGTTAATTAATAAATCTCATGGTGTTAGACACCCTTGATTAAGCGTTCTTGGAGATTAAAGCTTATTTCGATTAAAATTGATACATGGATTTTCGGATTTGTATTTGATTAGAAGGATCGATAGAGTTTCGGTATTTCGGCTATAACTTTATGATTGTAAGTCTGATTTAGGTCTGTAAGTACATTGTTTCAAAGCCGTCGAAAAGATCTACAACTTTCGTGAAGAAGCTTTTCCAGAATCAATCATTTTAAGGGTCAAAACTTGAGTCGAAAATCTAAAGCGGGAAAAAGTGTTTTCTAAATTAATTTTCCAAGAGGCTTTCAAATTTTTCCTAAATTCCATTATTTGATTTGAGAGCATGGGATGCTATTAAATTGTTTAATGGGCTATTAATTAATTAAATAGTTTAATTATTTGATTCGAGAGCACGGGCTGAGATTTAATTAAATTGTTTAATTATCTGCTTTGAGTCTATGGGCTATCATTTAATTAAATGTTAATTATGATATCTTTTATGGTTCCCTAAAAAGTTTATGGGAATAATACCATAATTATTGTAGTTGATTTGGATCAATTACATGTGCTCAGAATAACCGACTATATAGTATTTATAAGTTTTTATTTGATTAATAGTTAATCAAGTAATTACATAAATGCCATTGGTTGAGATACAAGGTTTTATCTCAAGTGAATTTTAATTGATAGAGATCAATTATTTTATAGACATTTAATACTAGTGTTTAGAGTATTATTTTATTTAAGTTTTAAATCAAATAATCCCTAAAGCAGTTGGCCATTATGGAAAATTTTGAATTCACCTATTATTGATTTTGAATTTTTTTTTGGAATCAATATAAGGTGATATTAAAAAATTAGCAATTTTCTGATTTTTATTTTGGTCTTTTAATAGTTATTAGATCAAAATAATATGGAAGGGATTAGATCCCTAGCCTAGCCGAATTTAATATGGTGTTTTTTATTTGTTCATCAATTGAGGAATGTGATGATGAATTTTAGGGTTAGATTAAATCTTAGAGAAATTGTTTCTTTTAATGATTTTCCAAGCATTAAAGAAAAATTGTTTTCTTTTAATGATGATCTAAAAACCCTAAGAATTCATTCTAGACATGCTTGCTTTCTTTGCTCTAGGGTTTTTCTATTAAATGTTAATAGAGGCCTTAACCTTATGGGAAAGAGTTTCCCTAAGGTTAGCAAAACCCTTGTTGAGGTTATGGACTTTCTAAGTAATTTGTCATGTCATGTTATTATTCATAGTTGATGAATTGTTAATATATATTCTTGTTGATTGGTGGATGGGTTTCATGATCATGCCTTCTTCTTCTCTCTCTATTCTCTTCTCTTTCTTCTTATGAGTTGTACTCCCCTTGAGCACCCTATTTTGGGTGGTTTCTTAAGGTTTCTTATTTTGAATATGATGTAATCTTAGTATTAGGAGTTGCTGATTTTTCTCTATTGAGAAATCATATTGAAGATCGAAGATGATGGTGATCGCATGGAGAATAAATCTTAGAATGCGTTCTACAAGAGTAGTTGTAGGATTTCTAAGATAGCATGATCATGTGGACCCATTGTGCGGCTATATTATGTATTTCATGTGATGATTTGTTATATCTTTTAGTTGCTTAGAAAAGTTCATAACCCTTGTGATAATATGATTATCGTTTTTGTGCAAATTTTGGGATAATTGGATCAAACCCCACAATATGTGTTTTGCTGAAACATAAAAAGTTTGTGTTTAAATAAAACATATTATTATAGCCCTTTTGGATGTGATGCATGTAATCCATGTTGAAATTTTTACGTGGAATATGTTACTTGCATGATTATGAGATAATTGTGCCTTAATTGGCATAGATGTAAGCTAACAATATTCACGATTATGGGAAGTGCTTGAGTGACACTTATAGACCCTAGTAGAGGTCTTAGAGAGTTGTTTAATGTCACGCCCCGAAATACCCCCTAGGAGTTTAGGGATGTCACGCCCCAAAATACCCCCTAGGAGTTTAGGGATACTTTAGGTGGACTAAACAAACCTGCCAAACCATCCTGTAATGAACAAGATAAATAAGGTACTAAACAATGATAATCAGAGTGCGGAAGCTAAACATAATTTGCGGAAGCGAAAACTAAAATTTTCTTTTCTTTATAATGATCCAAACTGTAGTATTCCACGTTAACATAAATACAAAACACGTCCAAGTCTAAGGTGGACAGGCCCACCTAACAAAATACAAAAGACAAAATACAACTCGGTCTCGCTCAATAGTCATCCCTGTGGGGCCAATGGTCTAAGTCTCTTGCCTCCGCCTGAGGCTCGACTACTAGATCCTCATAAGGTTCCTCCTCGCCATAGTCCTCCTCTATCCAAGGACCCGGATCACAAATGTCGAGAGGGACTCGGGTACCTGCCGACATGAAAGTACGGCTGAGCAAGGAATACTCAGCGAGTACAAGCCCCTAACTAACAATGGTAATAACGAACAACATCATATACAAGTAATGGGAGGAGTATAGTTCCTAATCATTTCTAGCAACCTCATACATAAACATTTTATCAAGTCATAATTATTATGAAACTAAAACATGTCTATGCATCATACAATTTCTCCTTGAGTTGTCCTTTTAATATTTCTTATGAGCCAGAGGTTAGCACCCGCATATCCCTGGGCTACCAACCTCCTTGACAGTACAATACCTTTCTTATGAGCCAGGGGTTAACACCCGCACATCCCTGGGCTACCAACCCCCTTGACAGTACAATACACTTCTTATGAGCCAGAGGCTAGCACCCGCACATCCCTGGGCTGCCAGCCTCCTTGACAGTACGATACCTTACTTATGAGCCAGAGGTTAGCACCCGCATAATCCTGGGCTACTAACCTCCTTGACAATACCATTTCCTTTCTTATGAGTCAGAGGTTAGCACCCTTAACCGGGGCTACCAACCCCCTTGACAGTGCAACATTTCTGAGTCCTTTCTTATGAGCCAGGGGTTAGTACCCGCATGATCCCTGGGCTACCAACCCCCTTGACAATGCAATACGTTTCTTATGAGCCAGAGGTTAGCACCCGCATAATCCTGGGCTACCAAACTCCTTGACAATATCCTCCATCTACATCTGTGCTCGTGCATAGAAATCGTGAAATTATGATGACATATAGCATTTTAACAATTCCCAACTCACATGAGAATTTAAGAAGCGAAATAAACACATGCATACAACTTGTCAAATGGGGAACCTTTATGTGACTCATGCTTTCAAATCTTAGTTTATTCATGCATTCTATCAAACATGTGGTATTCAACCTTTTTACCGTTAGTTATTTCATATTTTCTCATTCGAACATTTCATCAAACACTTGGGGTGTGTTCATTATGCGTAATATGCCCTTCCACCGTTTTTCCCATCATTCAACACATCACAACATGGCATCCAATCGCCTCCACTCCTCATCCATTCATACATTCCACCATTTGTTTGTATTATCTTGTTTATGTTTTAGGTATTTAGCATATACCAACACAAGGGAGCAATGGGGAAGATCCAACACATATTTTCTTAGAAAAATCCTAGGTTATTACCAAAGTAACTAGGAAGAGTGTACTAAACTTGAAAAGGGAAGGAAAATCCTTGAGGATGATGTAGAAACGCTGCCCTAGCTTGGAAGAGGCACTCCACACGAGCTTGAGGTTGGATTTGGAGAATCCAAGCCTTGAACTTGAAGCAAATCCAAGTTTGAGGACGACCTAGGATGGTCCACCCCTTTGATTTCTTCCTCAATGGAAACCCTAGGTCAAAACCCTCTTCTTCTCACTCTCTAGCTCTCAAAATGTCTAAGGGTTGTGAATGAGGGCTCAAAGGGTCGAGCAAACCCTTATGGGTAAGGGTTTAACACCCAAAAGATGAAAACGCCCTTACTGAAATTTCTGCAAAAACGCGAAGACCGAGCGATCGGTGGTTATGACCGATCAATCGGTTGCCTACCGAGCGATCGGTGTTTATGACCGATCGACCGGTCAAAAACTCACTCTCTGGAAAATTTCCCCATCCAAAATTTCTGACCGTGCGATAGCTACCGATCGATCGCTGACTGGACCGAGCGATCGGTTCTCTGTATGTTTGGACTGTTTTGACCATATCTTTTGACTCGCTCGTCGGATTTCGACGATTCAACTTGCGTTGGATCCGTCTTTCGAAAATGAACATTTCTGACATTTAAGAATTTCTGATTTCTCCCTTATTTATTAATTAGACTACAAAAATGGCCAATTAGCTACGAAGGTGCTATTCATTAAGGATGAAAAAGTCCGGGGTGCTACATTCTCCCCCCTTTACAAAAATTTCGTCCCCGAAATTTGGATGATACATACATGCGTAAAACTATCACAAAATACAAGGGAATGTCAAGGCCTTAAACAAATAAATGGGGGTACTTTTCTCGTACTTCGGCTTCTCGTTCCCAAGTAGCTTCCTCCCTTGAATGGTGTTGCCATCTTACCAAGACCAAGGGAATGGTCTTGTTGCGCAAGACTTGATCTCGCCTATCCAAGATCTGCACCGGTTGTTCAACTAGGGTGAGGTCCTCTCGGATCTCTATCGGATCAAGCTCGATGATGTGAGAAGGATCCGGGATACACTTCCGAAGCATGGAGATGTGAAATACGTTGTGGATCGCCGCCATGTGAGCGGGCAAGGCAACTCGGTAAGCTACCTCACCAACTCGAGTAATGATCTCGAATGGACCCACATATCTCGGGCTAAGCTTGCCTCTGTTCCCGAATCTCATAACCCCCTTGGTTGGTGAAATCTTGACAAAAACAAAGTCACCAACTCGATATTCAAGATCCCTCCTTCGGTTGTCGGCATAGCTTTTCTGTCGGTCTTGTGCGGTCTTCAACCTTTCCCGGATGAGCTTGACTCTATCCGCAGTTTGTTCAATCAACTCGGGGCCCAAAATTTTTCTTTCTCCCACTTCATCCCAATACAACGGAGATCTACAACTCCTTCCGTACAAAGCCTCAAAGGGTGCCATCTGTATGCTTGCCTGGTAACTATTGTTGTAGGCGAATTCCACCAAAGGTAGGTGGTCCTCCCAACTTCCCTTGAAGTCTAGCATACATGCACGGAGCATGTCTTCAATAATCTGATTCACTCGCTCGGTTTGCCCATCCGTCTGTGGATGGAAGGCCGTGCTAAAGTCTAGTCTGGAACCCATGGCATCCTGAAAACTTCTCCAAAACCTGGATGTGAACCTTGGATCCCGGTCTGAGACAATGCTCACTGGCACTCCGTGCAATCGGACTATCTCTTTGATGTACAAGGCAGCTAACTGATTTGAGTTGAATGTAGTCCGGTACGGTAAGAAATGGGCGGACTTCGTGAGTCTGTCAACCACAACCCATATCGCATCAGTCTTTTTAACTGTCTTTGGCAACCCCACGATGAAGTCCATAGAGATATGTTCCCATTTCCACTCGGGAATAGGGAGAGACTGCAACAGACCCGCCGGTCTCCTGTGCTCGACCTTGACTTGTTGGCACACCAAGCATCGGGACACGTACCCCGCTATTTCTTGCTTCATGTTCTGCCACCAAAAGTGCTTCTTCAAGTCCCTATACATCTTGGTACCCCTAGGGTGAACGGTGTACTTGGACCGGTGAGCCTCGTACAAGATTTCTCGCTTAAGCTTCTCATCGGCTGGGACACATACTCTTCCCTTGAAAGTGATAATTCCATCATCCCTCACCGCAAAATCCTTGCTGCCATTTTTAACTGATTGGTCTCGGTAAGACAGTAGCTCGGCATCCATTCCCCGCAACTCCCTGGTCATGCTTAGGATATATGGCCTAACTGTGATATTAGCTATTACTAGCCCAAAAGTAGGGAGACTAAAACTGATGTCGAGGTTGGATGCATCTTCTAACAACCTCCATTCCCTCAGCATCATGTGCGCCAAAAGTCCAGTGGGCTTCCGGCTAAGAGCATCGGCTACAACGTTCGCCTTGCCCGGATGATATTGAATGGAACATTCGTAGTCTTTCAAAAACTCTACCCATCTCCTCTGCCTTAAATTCAATTCCTTTTGGGAGAACAGGTACTTCAAGCTTTTATGGTCCGTAAATACGTCGAACTGTTCCCCATAGAGATAATGTCGCCAAATCTTCAAGGCAAACACAACCGCGGCGAGCTCTAAATCGTGAGTGGGATAATTCTTCTCATGCTCTTTCAATTGCCTGGAGGCGTAAGCAATGACTTTACCGTGCTGCATAAGTACACATCCCAACCCCACGCGCGAGGCATCACTGTAAACCACAAAACCACCACTCCCGGATGGCACACTAAGGACGAGGGCCGTGGTGAGGCGTTTCTTCAACTCTTGGAAGCTCGCTTCGCATCTGTCGCTCCAACTAAACTTAGCATTCTTTCTCGTCAGGTAAGTGAGAGGTGCAGCCAAACTGGAGAATCCCTCCACGAATCTCCGATAATAGCCTGCCAACCCGAGAAAACTACGTATCTCCGTGACGCTCTTGGGTCTCTCCCATATCATAACTGCCTCTATCTTTGCCGGGTCAACAGAAATACCCTCGGCCGACACTACGTGGCCTAGGAACGCCACCTTCTCCAACCAAAATTCACACTTGCTTAACTTAGCGTATAGCCTATGCTCTCTCAATATCTCCAGAGCAAGACGAAGGTCTCGTGCGTGGTCTTCCCGTGTCTGGGAATACACTAAAATGTCATCTATGAACACAATCACACATCGATCCAAGTACGATCGGAACACCCGGTTCATCAAATCCATGAACGCCGCCGGTGCATTCGTCAGCCCAAAAGGCATGACAAGGAACTCGTAGTGCCCATACCGAGTCCTGAAAGCCGACTTCGGAACATCTGCCGCCTTGATCTTTAACTGATGATACCCCGATCTAAGATCAATCTTGGAGAAAAATCTCGCTCCCTTCAGTTGGTCAAACAAGTCGTCTATCCGAGGCAAAGGATAACGATTCTTAATAGTTATCTTGTTCAACTGCCGGTAATCTATGAACATTCTCATTGACCCGTCTTTCTTTTTCACAAAGAGGACCGGAGCTCCCCATGGTGACACACTTGGTTGGATGAAACCAAGTTGTTGTAACTCCTCAATTTGCTTCTTTAATTCCTCAAGCTCTATTGGGGCCATTCTATATGGTGCCCTTGAAATCGGAGCGGTGCCTGGAGTAAGCTCTATAGCGAACTCAATCTCCCGATCCGGAGGCAATCCAGGAAGTTCCTCCGGAAATACATCCAAGAACTCACTCACGACCGGAATGACCAAGGAGTTTTGTACTTCTGGGTTTGCTAAGCTCAAAGCTGCGAGGCGAGCAATGTCTCTTTCCCTCAACCCTCGAAAGTGAAATGGCTTAACTCCCATCGGTTCAAAGTTCAAGATCTTCTCAAAACATGCCACATGTCCGTGGTGAGCCGATAGCCAATCCATACCAAGTATGACATCGAAATCTAAGTCTTGGAAGTCCAGGATGATGAGGTCGGCTAACAACTCATTCTGTCCCACTTGGACTACACAGTCCCTGTATATACGGTCCGTGTCCACTGACTTGCCGAGCGGTGTGGAGATGGTTAATTCATGCTTCAACTGACTGGACTTGGTTGGAAATCCTTTCGCAAAGCTAGGCGATACAAAGGAATGAGTGGATCCTGTGTCGATCAACACTCGAGCTAGGCATTCATTCACTAATAACGCGCCTGTGTGATTAATTAAATTCACGTTAATAGATTTCATGCAATAACACATAAGTATAGGTAGCATGTCATACATATAAGCAATCACATTACATAATAACAGCCGATTACAACTCGAAACTTTAGCATGATAGCGTACCTTGCACGACATCGTCAGATGCACGTGCATCCCGTTCCGATAAGGCAAGAACCTGACCCTGGTTTGCCCTACGAGGCGGTGGAGTGGATAACGTGGGTCGTGAAGGCCTAGACGCAGAAGCCTGTGAGGATCCCGGCTGGGAATCCTGACGAACTGGGGGCCTACTCCCCTGGGGTTGGATAGGCTGCAGCTGCCTGCATGGGCAATCCCTGACCATGTGATTCACATCTCCACAGTGAAAGCACCCACCCGAAATCCTCCGACATTCACCAATCCGGTGACTCCGACCACAATAGGAGCACTTCTCAAATGCTGATGAGGATGAAGGTGGAACATATCGGGTGGCTTGTGAAAGTGTGGGACGAGGGTACGGTTTTGTAGTGGTAGGCCGAGATACCTGTGATGTCAAGGGAGGCCTCTGTGACCGTATTGGCTTGGATGCTTGATATGGGGCTGCCCTAGCCCTCTTCTTTGCCGACCCCGAACTACTCGATTGGCCTCAAGCCACATCCCTTCTCTTGAAGAATTCTTCCGAATTCTTCTCGGCAAGCTTCGCCTTGCTCACAACCTCTCCCCAGGTAGCCACCTGGAACATCGAGACCCTGTCTCTAATGGAGGGTTTCAATCCCCGCTCAAATTTCCTGACTCGCATATGCTCTGATGCATTTAGGTGAGGTGCGAATCTTGATAACTCCACGAAGGTAGCCTCATAATCGGCCACACTCAACTCTCCTTGTTCAAGAGTCATGAATTCAATCTCCTTCTGTTCTTTGACAGCTGCTGGAAAATACTGCTTATAGAAGACATCCAAAAATTCCGGCCATGTCCACGGCTCCCCCGCCCTGGTGGACTCCCTCTGTCTCTGTGCGGCTCTCCACCAATGCTCGGCCGCACCTTCCATCACGAAGGTGGCCCAGTCCACTCTCTGTTCATCCGTGCAGTGGAGCGCTCTAAAAATCTTTTCCAATTGCATCACCCATGCCTCGACGACCATGGGGACAGTAGTACCGAAGAAGGTAGGAGGACGCAATCTCCTAAAGGCCTCCAATCCTGAAGCATGGTGTGCCGGAGGTGGTGGAGGCGTAGAAGGAGTAACAGCAACCGGCCTTGCTGCTAACATAGCCAAAGTCTCGGCTATAGATGCAAAAGCTTGGGCAAAATTGGGTTGCTCGTCACCGGAAGGGGCATCACTTCCACTTCCCCTTGTATTGTATCCGCGACCCCGAGCACCGCGTCTCATGATGTGATCCTGAGAACGACAGTACCACATGAGTCTAACTTGGATACGCATTTAATACACTTTCGCAATTCACTTAATACATATTCATCAGACATATTTAATAAGCACAACACAATTTATGCACACATGGTATACAACATCATATCACAACATACATGTCGTGTTCCTAGCATAGGATTCTAAGTTTGGTTGAAGTTCAACCTATTTTGACTAAGACTAACTGGTTAGTCTATACTTGGAATACAACTCTTTCCTACACCTAATGCCTTGTTCAATTATGGTATCTAGTACTAAGCGACCCTAGGGACTCTAATGCCTGATGCTCTGATACCACCTCTGTCACGCCCCAAAATACCCCCTAGGAGTTTAGGGATACTTTAGGTGGACTAAACAAACCTGCCAAACCATCCTGTAATGAACAAGATAAATAAGGTACTAAACAATGATAATCAGAGTGCAGAAGCTAAACATAATTTGCGGAAGCGAAAACTAAAATTTTCTTTTCTTTATAATGATCCAAACAGGTAGTATTCCAAGTTAACATAAATACAAAACACGTCTAAGTCTAAGGTGGACAGGCCCCACCTAACAAAATACAAAAGACAAAATACAACTCGGTCTCGCTCAATAGTCATCCCCGTGGGGCCAATGGTCTAAGTCTCTCGCCTCCGCCTGAGGCTCGACTACTAGATCCTCATAAGGTTCCTCCTCGCCATAGTCCTCCTCTATCCAAGGACCCGGATCACAAATGTCGAGAGGGACTTCGGGGACCTGCCGACATGAAAGTACGGCTGAGCATGGAATACTCAGCGAGTACAAGCCCCTACCTAACAATGGTAATAACGAACAACATCTATACAAGTAATGGGAGGAAGTATAGTTCCTAATCATTTCTAGCAACCTCATACATAAACATTTTATCAAGTCATAATTATATGAAACTAAAACATGTCTATGCATCATACAATTTCTCCTTGAGTTGTCCTTTTAATATTTCTTATGAGCCAGAGGTTAGCACCCGCATATCCCTGGGCTACCAACCTCCTTGACATTACAATACCTTTCTTATGAGCCAGGGGTTAGCACCCGCACATCCCTGGGCTACCAACCCCTTGACAGTTCAATACACTTTTATGAGCCAGAGGCTAGCACCCGCACATCCCTGGGCTGCCAGCCTCCTTGACAGTATGATACCTTACTTATGAGCCAGAGGTTAGCACCCGCATAATCCTGGGCTACTAACCTCCTTGACAATACCATTTCCTTTCTTATGAGTCAGAGGTTAGCACCCTTAACCGGGGCTACCAACACCTTGAACAGTGGCAAACATTCCGACGTCCTTCTTATGAGCCAGGGGTTTAGTCGTTAGTACCCGCAGAATCCCTGGGCACCAACCCCCTTGACAATGCAATACGTTTCTTATGGAGCCAGAGGTAGCACCCGCTAATCCGGGGCTACAAAACTCTTGACAATACCTCCATCTACATCGTGCTCGTGCATAGAAGAAAATCTTGAAATTATGATGACATATAGCATTTTAACAATTCCAACTCACAGGAGAATTAAGAAGCGAAATAAACACATGCAATAAACTGCAAATGGGGAACCTTTTTGTGACTCATGCTTTCATCGTTAGTTTATTATGCATCTATCAAACATGTGGGATTCAACTTTTTACCGTAGTTATTTCATATTTTCTCATTCAAACATTTCATCAAACACTTGGCGGTGTGGTCAATATGCGTATATGCCCTTCACCGTTTTCCCTCATCCAACAAATGCACACATGGCATCCAAGCGCTCACTCCTAATTCTCATTCATACTTCCAACATTTGTTTGTATTAGCTTGTTTATGTTTTAGGGATTTAGCATATACCAACACAAGCGGGAAGCAATGGAAGATCCAACACATATTTCTTAGAAAATCTAGGTTATTACAACAAAAGTAACTTAGGAAGAGTGTACAACTTGAAAAAGGGAAGGAAAATCCGAGGTGATGTTAGAAACGCGCCCTAGCTTGGACGCGGCAATACACACGAGCTTGCGGTTGGATTTGGAGAATTCCAAGCCTTGAACTTGAAAGCAAATCAAAGTTTGAGGACGAGGCCTAGGATGGTCCACCCCTTGATTCTTCCTGCAATGGAAAAAACCTAGGTCAAAACCCTTCTTCTTCTCACTCTCTAGCTCTCAAAATGTCTAAGGGTTGTGAATGAGGCTCAAAGGGTCGAGCAAAACCTTCTGGGTAGGTTTAACAACCCAAAAGATGAAAAAACGCCCTTGACTGAAATTTTGC
>CM026559.1:18629179-18679116 GCA_015143295.1 Tetracentron sinense | reverse complement strand
GGGCCAATCGATATGGGTAGTAGTGGATCGTTTGACGAAGTCCGCTCACTTCTTGCCTTACCGAACTACTTTCAACTCTAGTCAGTTAGCCGCTTTGTACATCAAGGAAGTGGTGAGGTTACACGGAGTGCCAGTTAGTATTGTGTCAGATCGGGATCCAAGATTCACATCGCGATTCTGGAAAAGCTTCCAGGAGGCTATGGGTTCCCGACTTGATTTCAGCACCGCTTTTCATCCACAGACGGATGGACAAACCGAGAGAGTGAACCAAGTCATTGAAGACATGCTTCGGGCTTGTATGTTGGATTTCAGAGGCAGTTGGGAAGAGCACTTGCCTTTGGTTGAATTTACCTATAATAACAGCTATCAGGCGAGTATCCAAATGGCACCATTTGAGGCCTTGTATGGGCGAAGTTGTAGGTCTCCTCTATATTGGGATGAGGTAGGAGAAAGGAAAGTACTTGGTCCGGAGTTGATTGAGCAAACTGCAAACACAGTTAAGATAATTCGGGATCGATTGAAAGCCGCTCACGATCGCCAGAAACGTTATGCGGACACGCGCCGTAGGGACTTGGAATTTCAAGTAGGGGATCAAGTTTTTGTGAAAGTATCTCCTAGTAAAGGGATCATGAGATTTGGAAAGCGAGGCAAGCTTAGTCCTCGGTATGTAGGGCCTTTTGAGATTATCACACGAGTTGGTGAGGTTGCTTACAGGGTAGCTCTCCCACCTCACATGGCCGCAGTTCACAACGTTTTCCATGTGTCTATGCTTCGGAAGTACATTGCGGACCCTTCGCATGTACTAGAATTGGAACCGTTGGAAATTCGAGAAGATCTCACGTTGGTTGAGAAACCGATTCCCATATTGGATCGGAGAGATCAAGTGCTTCGCAACAAAACTATTCCTTTGGTTCTAGTGCAATGGCAACACCATGCTCGGGAAGAAGCTACATGGGAGCGTGAAGCCGAAGTCAAAGCGAAGTACCCGGAATTAATTGAATGAGTTTTTGTATAAGTTTGTATATGACTTGTAATTTTCTTTTTGGTTTGTAATACATGTAGCGTCTAAATTTCGAGGACGAAATTTCTGTAAGGGGGGGAGGATGTAGAGCCCCGGACCTTTTCACATTTAATGCATTACACTTTCGTTTCCTTTTTGCCTTTAAAGAGGTAGAATTAATAAATAAGGAAGAAATTGGAAATTCCGAAATGTCAGAAATGTTCCTTTTTGAAGTACGAATCCAACGCAAGTTGAATCATCAAAATCCGACGAGCGAGTCAAAAGATATGGCCAAAACAGTCTGGACCAGCAGGCAACCGATCGCTCGGTCCATGGAGCGATCGATCGGTCCAAAACCGATCGCTCGGAGACTATCGACTGGTCAAGATTTTTGTATGGGGAAATTTTCCAGAGAGTGAAATTTTAACCGATCGCTCGGTTATGAAACCGATCGCTCGGTACTCGCGTTTTTGCAGAAAATTTAGTAAGGGTGTTTTCGTGTTTTGGGCGTTTCACTCATACCTTAAAGGCTTTGCCCGATCATTTGAGGGTTCATACACAACCCTGAGAGTCTTTTGAGAGATAGAGAGAAAGGAGAAGGGTTTCCAAAACCTAGGTTTTCATTTGGGAGAAATCAAAGGGGTTAAGACCCTAGATCAACCCCAAGCCCGTTTTCTTCAAGATCAAGGCTCAAGCATTCGAGGAGCTCGTGATCCAAGCTAGGGCAGCAGCTACACGGTCGTTTTTGGAAGGGGTTTCTTCCTAATTGTTCAAGGTCGGTACTTCTTGCTACCCTCCTAGTTATAGTTCTTCTTTTCCTTTATTTTCCTTGTGTTCCTTTATACATCCATGTATTATGAGATGGATTGTGAATGGTGAATGGTGAATGATGAATGGAGATGAATGTGGGCGATTGGATGCCGTGTGTATTGATGTGATGGATGAACGGGGAGGGCATTGTACCCATAATAAAGATACATATGTGATGTGAGTAAAACCCACCTAGAAAAGCATGTTGTAGGGTTAATAAATAATGAACACACTATGTTTGATGAGATGCCAAGGTGAATAAAATGAGTGATAAATTAAGGGAATACATGTTTAATTATTCATGAAATTGTTAGGGCATATGATAGTGTGTTTCTTACATTGCTAAAAATGTGCGATTTATTACTTGTTCAAATCGTGATATGCTATGCTTTGTAAATTAACCAAATTGTCATATTTAATTCCAAATGCAAGTATGCACACGATCTCACGAGCACGCATGCATGACATGGATTACCGACGTTTTTCAAGAATGGGATTTAGAGGTGGGGCATATCCTACGATATGTTTTACCTCGCTTTTGGCAAGGACAAGTCAATCATGCATTATCATAAGAAGGGTCTCCCTTCCCTCGCAAGTACATACATATCATAAGAAGGGTTTCCCTTCCCTCGCAAGTACATCTCACAAGGACACCTCACAAGTGAAAGGACATGACATGAGCATTTAGAAAGAAGGGTTTCCCTTCCCTCACAAGTAGTTTACTCTTCCAAGCATGATACAAGCATGACATGACACGGCATGACAAGCATGAGCATTTTAGGAAGAAGGGTCTCCTTCCCTCACAAGTAGATTACTTTTCCGAACAAGTAAGCATGATACATGACATGACAAGCATGGGCATTTAGGAAGAAGGGTCTCCCTTCCCTCACAAGTAGTTTACTTTCCAAGCAAGCATGACATGGCATGACACGCATGATATGATAAGATAAGACAACATGACAAGTTTCAAGCACGGAAATGGTATTTCCAATCAAGTCAAGTGCACAAGGTTTTCAAGGGTTTTAACGGCTTTCTACGAAATACAAGCATGATTATAAATTGCTTTTACTTCCTTGTATGATATGAATTGTTTCCTTCTAACTTATAAGAATTGTTCCTGCTTTATGTATGCTATCTGTATGCTATGACTGTTGGTTAGTGCTTAATACCCGCTGAGTATTCCATGCTCAGCCGTACTTCTTATGTCGGCAGGTGATGGCGGAGCAGCTGCTCCATTTGATATCTGTTCTCCAAGCCCTTGGGTGGAGGAGGAGTACGTCGAGGAGCCTTTGGAGGAACCTCCCGTAGAGGGTTACCATTAGGTGGTTGTAGATTCTGAGTGAATAGCTGTGGGTGAGATGAGAGATATACATTCATGTATTTTGGCGGGTCTGTCCGCACTTTCTTTTGGTTACTTTTTGTATAAACTTGGATTTGCGTATGTATATTCATAGAGGTTTGGTTAAACTTCCGCTGTGTTTTATAGTTATGTTTCCGCTATATTGTCCTCTATGGTATATGCTCTGTTGGTTTTGCAGGTTGGTTGTCAAGCAAGTCATGATTAGTCGTCCAAAGTTCACTCTAACTCCTAAGGTGGGTTTTGGGTCGCGACACCACAGGTCCTAGAATCTGTAGATGGACTAACTTTTATTCTGATGAAGTAATCAAACTGTTTGATTTTCATCTAAGAATAAAAGTATCATTTGTGTGCAAATTGGTTAGTGGGAGCATAATTACTTTCCTGGCTTTATGCAAAGATAATATTCTTTTCATTGTGAATAAAGTATGAATATTATTCTTCTCTTAGATTTGATCTAGCAAGTTTACAATGAAGGAAAAAAACTTTGACATCATGTTTTCTTAGTCCTAAATGGTTTAGAGGCAAAAAGAAAATGATATTGTTATTTTCCCAATAACAATCATGTTTTTGTGCAAGTAAGATTCCAAGAAAAGAGTTTCTACCTTTATGAGATGGAATCTGTTTCTTTTAGATATATGATATCATGAGAAAGTATACTTGTACTAGACCGGATATTTATCACATGTTGATGTGATAAGATATTGGTCAGATTAGTCCGGAGCATTGTACAATGATAAAGCACAAGCATGTTAACTTCTGAAAATGACTGTTGGACAATATCTTTTTTGTTTAGTCTTTTAAGATTGTGGTTATTGATAATAAATTTGCAAGAGTTGCAAATGTTATTGCATCACTACAATAGTTGTGGTAAAGCAGACATGACAAACCCATGTATATTAATTTATGCTTCAGCTGGTGTTTTAGAAACATCACTGAGAAGATGGACATTACATCTAATTGGCTTAGAGTGCAAGTGGGAGATTGTTAGACATATATGCCCTCGAAAGCCAATAAGAGACTTTTCTATGTTGATTAGACAAGCATCATATTCACACAACCAACTATAAAGGGTATTTATATTAATTACTGTCTCATATGATGATGACTTAATGTTCCATAGGTAACATTGTAGGAATGTAGAGCCCCAGACTTTTTCATGCTTAATACATGGCACTTTCATAGCCAATTTGCCTTTAAAGTAGTACAATTAATAAATAAGGAAGAAATTAGAAATTCTAAAATGTGAAAACTGTTCATTTTCGAAGTACGAACCCAACGCAAGTTGAATCGTCGAAATCCGATGAACGAGTCAAAAGATATGGCCAAAACAATTTGGACCTGCAGAGCACCGATCGCTCGGTCCATGGAGCGATCGATCGGTTCAAAACCGATCAATCGGTAGCTATCGACTAGTCAAAAAATTTGTATGGGAAAATTTTCCAGAGAGTTGATTTTTGGTCAAGAGCTCGGTCAACACACCGATCGCTCGGTAGGCAACCGATCGATCGGTCATAAACACCGATCGCTCGGTCCTCGTGTTTTTGCAGAAATTTCATTAAGGGTGTTTTCGTCTTTTGGACGTTTCACTCATGCCTTAAAGGCTTTGCCCGAACATTTGAGGGTTCATACCCAACACTTAGAGTCTTTTGAGAGATAGAGAGAAAGGAGAAAGGTTCCCTAACCTAGGGTTGGCTTTTGGGGAGAAATCAAAGGGGTTTTAAGACCCACAATCACTTCAAGCTTGGATTGCTTCAAGATTCCGATTCAAGCATGCGAGGAGGAGTTTCTCCAAGCTAGGGCAGCGCCTCATGCACGTTTTGGAGGAGAGTTCCTTCCCTCATTTGTCAAGGTCGGTACCTCTTGCTACCCTCCTAGTTATTGCTTTTCTTCCTTCCCTTATTCTTGTATTCTTTGTTTTCTTGCATCTATAAATGGATGACGAGTTGAAATGGTGAATGGTGTGGATAGAGAGGGCTGTTGGCTATTGGATGCCGTGTGAAATGATGTGATGAATGAAATGGGGAGGGCATTGTATCCATAATGAACAAACATGTATGATATGAGCATAACCCACCTAGAAAAGAATGATTTAGGTTGAAATAAATAATGGACACACCCTATGCTTGATGAAATGCCAAGGTGAACAAAACGGAGGATAAATTAAGAAAATGCATGCTTAATTACTTATGAACTTGTTAGGGCTTATGATAGTGTGAGTTCTTGTTTTCTTTGAAATGTCATAAATGCTTATTGTTTAATTTGCAACATGCTATATATTGTGAAATCCCCAAATGTCATCTTTAAATTCCAATGCAAGTATGCACACGAATCCACGAGCACGGCATGCATGACATGAATTTACCGAGGCTTTCAAGAACGAGGTTGAGAGGTGGGACATATCCTACGATATGTTTTACCTCGCTTTTCATAAGAAAACAAGAACAAACCTTCCACGAGGGGTCTCCCCTCACTCACAAGTGCATAGCATAAAGAAGGGCCTCCCTTCCCTCGCAAGTACATACATATCATGAAGAAGGGTCTCCCTTCCCTCTCAAGTGCATTGCATGAAGAAGGGTTTCCCTTCCCTCTCAAGGCATCTCACAAGCGCATCTCACAAGTACATCTTACAAGTGTATCTCACAAGTTACATGATCACAAGCAAGCACCCATGACATGAAACGGTCTACAAGAATCAAGCAAGATAGACAAGACGAGTTTTCAAGCACGAAAATGGTACTTTAAGTCAAGTCAAGTGCACGGTGTTTTCAAGGGTTTTATCGGCTTTTATGAATGCAAGCATGATTATATACTACTTTACTTTATTGTTATGATATGAATTATTCCTGCTTCATTTGTGTGAATTGTTTCCTGCTCTATGTATCGCTATCTGTATGCTATGACTGTTGGTACCCGCTGAGTATTCCATGCTCAGCCGTACTTCTTATGTTGGCAGGTGATAGCGGAGCGGCTGCTCCATTCGATGTTTGTGCTCCGAGCCCTTGGGTGGAGCAGTACATCGAGGAACCTTTGGAGGAACCTCCGGTCGAGGGTCACTATTAGTTGGTGTTAGATTCTGAGTGAGTGAGCTGTGGGTCAGTTGAGAGAGATATATCCATGTATTTTGGCGGGCATGTCCGCACTTTCTTTTGTTTTCTTTTTGTATAAACTTGGGTTAGATGTATATACATAGAGGTTTGTTAGACTTCCGCTATGCTTTATAGTTTAAGTTTCCGCTATTATTATCCTCTATTGTGTATGCTCTGTGGGTTTACAGGTTATTTTGGTCAAGCAAGTCATGATTAGTCATCCAAAGTTCACTCTAACTCCTAGGCTGGGTTTTGGGTCGTGACAAGAAGTGGTATCAGAGCTTAGGCTTTAGGGTCACTTAGAATCTAATACCACGGCTTGACAAGAGCATATGTCAGGAAATAAGTTAGGAAGGAAGTAAGTCGAAATCGAGTCGTGATCCAAGTGTAAGACTAAACTTTAGTCTTAGTTTTAAATGGTTGTTTCAACCTAGTACGAGTCTTAGAAACGCTAGAACACCAAGGTATACTATTATAAATACAACGATGGTTGTGATGCGTTGTATATTAGTATTATACAACTAATACAAATTGAATTATTGTGAAATGGAACTGTGATCAAATTTTGTTTTCAAGTGAGACTCATGTGGTGCTATTGTTCTTAGGACTTTAGTCATGAGGCGGGGCACACGGGGTCGTGGGCCACACACTAGAGCTTCCTCTTCTTCACGAGATGAGGATGAGCAGCCAGACCTCTCTCAGGCCTTAGGCTCTATTGCTGAGACTCTCGCCATTCTGGTAGTTTGGCAGACTATACCTTCTTCGGCAGCACCTACTCCACCGCCCGCAGCTCCAGTACATCGTACAGCTGGGGTTGAGGCATTCAGGAGATTGAGGCCTCCATCATTCCATGGGAGTGTGGACCCTCTTGCTGCGGAGTCGTGGATCCTCCAGATGGAGAAGATCTTTGCGGTCCTCTCGCCTACAGAGGAGGATAGAGTAGCATGGGCAGTTTTCATGCTAGAGGGCGAAGCCCACCATTGGTGGTTGTCCGCCTTGAGGACGTGAGATTTGACCATACAGGGTCAACCTTGGACTTGGGAGAGTTCAAGGATACATTTTATAAGAAGTACTTCCCTATTGGAGGGCGGGAAAAGAAAGAAAGAGAGTTCATTAAACTGGAGCAAGGTTCGATGATCGTGGCTGCTTATGAGGCTAAGTTCTCGGAACTCTCTAGATTTGAGCCTCACATGGTTGCTACTGAGGCAATGAAGGCGAGAAGGTTTGAGCAAGGGCTCAAGGATGTTATCATGGAGAAGGTCTCGATTTTCAGACATGCTACCTTCCCTGAGGTAGTGGACAAGGCCTTATTGGTCGAGGCCAATTCAGAGACAGTGTCCAAGAAGAGGGAATTGGCGAGAGGCCAACCTAGTAGTTCGACACCTCTAGAGAGGCGGGCTCGTATCAGCCCTTATCAGTACACGTGGCCAGCACCACCGATGAGGCCATCTTATGCGCCTCCAGTTCTACGGCCGTACATGCCTCAGGCACCGCGGCCTCAGGCTCTTCCAACTCCACGGCCAGTTGCACCTCAGACGGTGAGGTATGCTCCACCTCCGGCCCCTCTGACCTATACACACGAGGTCTGCACTTCGTGTGGCCGAAGGCACCCGGCAGGAGATTACCGAAGGGCATCGGGTGGATGTTTTCATTGTGGTCACCAGGGCCATGTGATCAGGGATTGCCTTAGTCGGCATTTACCAGGCCAGTCTCAGGGGATTAGGCCCCCAGCACGCCCAGCAGGATCGTACCAGGCGTCATCCCAGACTACTTGGTCTACACCTCCGCCTCGCCAGGTGAACCAGGGGTGAGTTTTTACCTTGACAGAGGGTGATGCACTTGCATCTGATGATGTAGTGCAAGGTACACGTTTAGAGTTATTCTTTTAACCACAATTTCATGTTATGCCTTATTCCTTGTGTTTGTATGTAGCGTGCTATATATATATCTATTTACCTATATGTATGATGTGATGCATGGATTGATGTAGCTAGTTGAAATTTCAGGAACCTTACTAGTCAATGAGTGTTTGGCTCGAGTGTTGATTGATACCAGGTCTACTCATTCGTTTGTCTCGCCGAGTTTTTCAGAAGGCTTTTCTGTGGAGCCTAGTCAGCTAGAACCGGAGTTAGCCATTTCGACTCCTCTCGGCAAAACGGTATTGACAGATAAAGTGTGTCGAAATAGTGTGGTTCAAGTGGGAAGCCACGAGTTGGCGGTTGATCTAACAGTTCTTGGATTCCAAGACTTTGACGTGATATTGGAAATGGATTGGTTAGCGGCACATCATGGGCATATAGCTTGCTTTGAGAAGATGGTACTCTTCCGGCCAGTGGAAAGCAAGCCATTTCATTTTTAGGGGTTGAGAAGTAGAGATATTGCTCGTTTTATGGCGTTGAGCATAGCGAACCCCGAGGCAAAGGACTCATCAACTATTCTGATTGTGAGTGAATTCCTGGATGTATTTCCAGAGGAGTTACCAGGGTTGCCCCCAGACAGGGAGATTGAGTTTGTGATTGAGCTTGGACCAAGCACAACTCCTATTTTCAGGGCTCCGTATAGAATGGCCCCTATTGAACTCAAGGAGTTGAAGACTCAGTTGGAGGAATTATAAGGCCTTGGTTTCATACGACCAAGTGTCTCACCGTGGGGTGCCCCGGTACTGTTCGTTAAGAAGAAGGATGGCTCGATGCGGATGTGTGTCGATTATCTGCAATTGAACAAAGTCACTATAAAGAATAGGTATCCATTGCCTAAAATTGATGACTTGTTCGATCAGTTGAAAGGAGCAAGATTTTTCTCGAAGATAGATCTTCGATCCGGCTATCACCAGTTGAAGATTAAGGCAGAAGATGTTCCCAAAACTGCCTTTCGGACTCGGTATGGACACTACGAGTTCTTGGTAATGCCTTTTGGTCTCACAAATGCACCGGCAACTTTTATGGACTTAATGAACCGGGTGTTCTGGCCATACCTGGATCGATGCGTGATCGTATTTGTCGACGATATCTTAGTGTATTCCCAAACACGGGAAGATCACATGCGAGACCTTCGCCTTGCTTTGGAAATGCTGAGAGAGCACAAGTTGTATGCTAAATTAAGCAAGTGTGAGTTTTGGTTGGAAGATTTGGCATTCCTAGGCCACGTTGTTTCCGCAGAAGGCATCTCGGTTGATCCAAAGAAAATAGAGGCAGTTATGAGTTGGGCGAGGCCCAAGAGTGTCACGGAGATACGCAGTTTCCTTGGGTTGGTAGGCTATTACAGGAGATTCGTAGAGGGTTTCTCCAGCCTTGCGGCACCACTCACTTACCTGACAAGGAAGAATGCGAAGTTCGTGTGGAGCGATAAGTGCGAGATCAGTTTTGCGGAACTAAAGAAGAGGCTTACTATTGCCCCTGTCCTTACTGTGCCATCTGGACCTTATGGGAATGAGGTGTATAGTGATGGCTCGCACGTTGGACTTGGGTGTGTACTCATGCAGCACAAGAAATTCATTGCCTATGCGTCAAGGCAATTGAAGGAGCATGAGAAGAATTACCCCACGCATGACTTGGAGCTTGCCGCAGTCGTGTTTGCACTCAAGATTTGGCGACACTACCTTTACGGGGTGGAGTTCTATGTGTTTACGGATCACAAGAGTCTCAAGTATCTCTTTTCCCAAAAAGGGTTAAATCTAAGGCAATGGCGTTGGATGGAATTTTTGAAAGACTATGATTGTACCATTCAATACCACCTGGGTAAAGCAAATGTAGTGGCTGATGCTTTGAGTAGAAGACCTCCAAGGTTATTAGCATGCATGTTGGTGCAAGAATGGAAACTACTTAAAGATTTGGCAAATCTGGACATCAGTGTGAATGACTCCGTCTATAGTCCTATCTTGGCAAATGTCACGGTTCGGCCATACTTTATAGATTTGATCCAAGAATACCAAGCCACGGATGCTGAATTGTTGGCTTATAGGGACAAGGAAGTTGCTAAGGGTAATGAGGACTTCTCTCTCACTAGCCAAGGTGCTATCACATTCAAGGGAAGGTTGTGTGTCCCAGCCAATGCAGATCTTTCGGAGGGAGATTATGGATGAAGCCCACCGGGCAAAGTACACTGTGCATCCAGGGAGTACGAAGATGTACCGGAACCTCAAGAGTCAATTTTGGTGGCGGAATATGAAGAGGGATGTTGCTGAATATGTGGCACGGTGCTTAGTATGCCAACAGGTGAAAGCATAACACATGCGACTCGCCGGTCTATTGCAGTCTCTTCCTATTCCCGAGTGGAAATGGGAGAACATATCCATGGATTTCATAGTTGGCTTACCAAAGACGGCAAGGGGCTCAGATGCGATATGGGTAGTAGTGGATCGTTTGACAAAGTCCGCTCATTTCCTACCCTACCGAACAATGTTCAATTCTAATCAGTTGGCCGCTCTGTACATCAAGGAAGTAGTTCAACTACACGAGGTGCCAGTCAGTATTGTGTTAGATCGGGATCCAAGATTCACATCAAGATTCTGGAAGAGTTTTTAGGATGCCATGGGTTCTGTCGCGACCCAAAACCCACCCTAGGAGTTAGAGTGAACTTTGGACGACTAATCATGACTTGCTTGACAACCAACCTGCAAAACCCACAGAGCATATACAATAGAGGACATTATAGCGAAAACATAACTATAAAACACAGCGGAAGTCTAACAACCTCTAAGTATATATACATGGTCCAAGTTTAATATAAAGAAATCAAACAAAGAAACTGCGGACATGCCCGCCAAAATACATGGATATAATCACTCATGCTCACCCACAGCTAATCCACTCAGAATCTAACACCACCTACTGATAACCCTCTACGGGAAGTTCCTCCAAAGGCTCCTCAACGTACTCCTCCTCCACCCATGGACCAGGAGCACAAACATCAAATGGAGCAGCAGCTCCCTCAGAACCTGCCGACATAAGAAGTACGGCTGAGCATGGAATACTCAGCGGGTACTAAGCACTAACCAACAGTCATAGCATACAGATAGCATACATAAAGCAGGAAAAAATTCAAGCATATAAAGCAGGAATGATTCATATCATGACAATAAAGTAAAGCAATATAATTCATCATGTTGCATTCATAAAAGCCGGTAAAACCCTTGAAATCTTGTGCACTTGACTTGACTTGAAATCTTTTCGTACTTGAAAGCTTGTCGTGTTTGTCTTGCTTGATCTTGTCGAGCGTGTCATACGTGTCATGTCATGCATGTCATGCGTGCTTGCTTGTGATCATGTAACTTGTGAGATACACTTGTGAGATGTCCTTGTGAGATGCACTTGAGAGATGCCTTGAGAGGGAAGGGAGACCCTTCTTTATGCAATGCACTTGCGAGGGAAGGGAGACCCTTCTTCATGATATGTATGTACTTGCGAGGGAAGGGAGGCCCTTCTTCATGATATGCACTTGTGAGTGAGGGGAGACCCCTCGTGGAATGTTGGTTCTTGTCTTCTTGTGAAAAGCGAGGTAAAACATATCGTAGGATATGTCCCACCTCTAACCATGTTCTTGAAAACCTCGATAAAACATGTCATGCATGCCGTGCTCGTGGGAACCGTGTACATACTTGCATTTAAATTTAAATATGACATTTGGGTGATTTCACAACACATATAACATCAATGATTGAGCAATGTAATATTCATGTCATTTAGGGAAAGCAAGAAACACACTATCATAGTCCCTAGCAATATTCATAATTTATTAGGCATGCATTTCCTAATTTACAACTCACTTTATTCACCTTGGCATTTCATCAAACATGGTGTGTTCATTATGGATTTACCCTACAACATGCTTTTCTAGATGGGTTTTCCTCAAATCACACATGTATGTTTATTATTGGAACAATGCCCTCCCCATTTTAATCATCACCACACAACCATTGGCATCCAATCGCCCATTCCATCTCCATTCACCATTCACAACCATCCATCTCATAGCACGTGTAAATAAAAGAAAATCAAAAGAAATAAAGGGAAAAGAGGAACTATAACTAGGAGGGTAGTAAGAAGTACCGACCTTGAAGAGATGAGGAAGAAATCCCTCTTCCAAACGACTGTAAGTTGCTGTCCTAGCTTGGAACACGAGCTTCGCACGAGCTTGGGCCGAGATCTTGAAGAAAAACCGGATTGGGAGTGATCTAGGGTCTCAAAACCCTTTGATTTCTCTCCAAACTGGAAACCCTAGGTTTAGGAATCGCCTTCTCCTCTCTTCTTATCTCCCAATCTCTCTAAGTGTCGAATGATGCCCTAAAGGCTCGGGTTAAACTCTTAAGGTAAGAGTGAACTGACAAAAGACCATAATACCCTTACTAAAATTTCTGCAAGGACGCGAGTGCCGAACACGTTGTGTTGTGAATAGTGCCAACTCGTTGTGCTGTGAATAGCACCAACTCGTTGTGCTGTGAATTGTGCCAACTCGTCGTGCTGTGAACAGTGCCAACTCGTCGTGCTGTGAATAGTGCCAACTCGTCGTGCTGTGAATAGTGCCAACTCGTTGTGCTGTGAACAGTGCCAACTCCTTGTGCTGTGAATAGTGCCAACTCGTTGTGCTGTGAATAGTGCCAACTCGTTGTGCTGAGCTCGTTGTCCGTTGTCTTATGTACAACGTGCCCGTTGTGCTGTACAACGTACACGTTGTCTGTTGCACAACGGATGCACAACGTATACGCTATCAGAGCTCGAGCTACGTCCTTAGCGCCTTCCGAGCTACGTCCTTAGCGCATTCCGAGCTACGATTGCCTGTAGGTCCAGACTGTTTTGGCCATATCTTTTGACTTGTTCGTCCGATTTTGACGATTCAACTTGCGTTGGTTTCGTACTTCGAAAAGGAACATTTCTGACGTTTCAAAATTTCCAATTTCTTCCTTATTTATTAATTATACCTCTTTAAAGGCAAATTGACTACGAAAGTGTCATGTATTAAGTATGAAAAAGTATGGGGCTCTACATCCTCCCCCCCTTACAAAAATTTCATCCTCGAAATTCAGACGATACTAGCATTACAAATCAAAACAGAATTACAAGTCATACACAAAACCAATACAAAACTCATTTAATTAATTCTGGGTACTTTGCTTTGACTTCGGGTTCACGCTCCCATGTAGCTTCTTCCCGAGCATGGTGTTGCCATTGCACAAGAACCAAAGGGATGGTCTTGTTGCGAAGCACCTGATCTCTTCGATCCAAAATCTGAACCGGCTTTTCAATCAAGGTGAGGTCCTCTCGAATCTCCAGCGGTTCCAAGTCTATGACATGCGAAGGATCTGCAATGTACTTCCGAAGCATAGACACATGGAAGATGTTGTGAATAGCGGCCATGTGAGGTGGGAGAGCTACCCTGTAAGCAACCTCACCAACTCGTGTGATAATCTCAAAAGGCCCAACATACGGAGGACTGAGCTTGCCTCGCTTTCCAAATCTCATGATCCCTTTGCTAGGAGATACTTTTGACAAAAACTTGATCCCCTACTTGAAATCCCAAGTCCCTACGGCGCATGTCCGCATAACTTTTCTGGCGATCGTGAGCGGCTTTTAATCGATCCGGAATGATCTTAACTGTGCCTGCAGTTTGCTCAATCAACTCCGGACCAAGTACTTTTCTTTCTCCTACCTCATCCCAATAGAGAGGAGACCTACAACTTCGCCCATACAAGGCCTCAAATGGTGCCATTTGGATACTCGCCTGATACCTGTTATTATAGGCGAATTCAACCAAAGGCAAGTGCTCTTCCCAACTGCCTCTGAAATCCAACATACAAGCCCGAAGCATGTCTTCAATGACTTGGTTCACTCTCTCAGTTTGTCCATCCGTCTGTGGATGAAAAGCGGTGCTGAAATCAAGTCGGGAACCCATAGCCTCCTGGAAGCTTTTCCAGAATCGTGATGTGAATCTTGGACCCCGATCCGACACAATACTGACGGGCACTCTGTGCAACCTCACTACTTCCTTGATGTACCAAGCGGCTAACTGACTAGAGTTGAAAGTAGTTCGGTAAGGTAAGAAGTGAGCGGACTTCGTCAAACGATCCACTACTACCCATATCGCATCTGAGCCCCTTGCCGTCCTTGGCAAGCCAACTATGAAATCCATGGATATGTTTTCCCATTTCCACTCTGGAATCGGAAGGGACTGTAATAGACCTACGGGCCGCATGTGTTCTGCCTTTACCTGTTGACACACCAAGCACCGTGCTACATATTCCACAACCTCCCTCTTCATATTCCGCCACCAAAAGTGACTCTTGAGGTTCCGGTACATCTTTGTACCCCCTGGATGCACTGTGTACTTCGAACGGTGTGCTTCATCCAAAATCTCTCTTCGAAGATCTGCATTGGCTGGGACGCACAACCTTCCCTTGAATGTGATAGCACCCCGACTAGTGAGAGAGAAGTCCTCACTACCCTTAGCAACTTCCTTGTCCCGATAAGCCAACAATTCAGCATCCGTGGCTTGGTATTCTTGGATCAAATCTATAATGTACGGCCGAACCGTAACATTTGCCAAGGTGGGACCGCAGACAGAGTCATTCACACTGATGTCCAGATCTGCCAAATCTTCTAATAGCTTCCATTCTTGAACCAACATGTGTGCTAACAACCCCAGAGGTCTTCTACTCAAAGCATCAGCCACTACATTTACCTTACCCGGGTGGTATTGAATGGTACAATCATAGTCCTTCAGAAATTCCATCCAATGCCGTTGTCTTAGATTCAATTCCTTTTGGGAAAAGAGGTACTTGAGGCTCTTGTGATCGGTAAACACATAGAACTCCACCCCATAAAGGTAATGACGCCAAATCTTAAGTGCAAACACGACCGCCGCAAGCTCCAAGTCGTGCGTGAGATAATTCTTCTCATGCTCCTTCAATTGCCTTGATGCATAGGCAATGACTTTCTTGTGCTGCATGAGTACACACCCAAGTCCAACGTGTGAGGCATCACTATACACCTCATACCCATAAGGTCCAGATGGCACAGTTAGGACAGGGGCTGTAGTAAGCCTCTTCTTCAGTTCCGTGAAACTGATCTCGCACTTATCACTCCATACAAACTTGGCGTTCTTCTTTGTCAGGTAAGTGAGCGGTACTGCAAGGCTAGAGAAACCCTCTACGAATCTCCTGTAGTAGCCTGCCAACCCAAGAAAACTGCGTATCTCTGTGACACTCTTGGGCCTTGCCCAACTCATAACAGCCTCTATCTTCTTTGGATCTACCGATATGCCTTCCGCAGAAACAACGTGACCTAGGAATGCCACCTCTTCCAACCAAAACTCACACTTGCTAAGTTTGGCGTATAGCTTGTGCTCTCTTAGCATTTCCAAAGCAAGGCATAGGTCGCGTGTGTGATCTTCCCGTGTCTGGGAATAGACCAAAATGTCATCAACAAATACAATCACGCACCTGTCAAGATATGGCCGGAACACCCGGTTCATCAAATCCATAAAGGCTGTCGGCGCGTTCGTGAGTCCAAAAGGCATCACCAAGAACTCGTAGTGTCCATACCGAGTCCTGAAAGCAGTTTTGGGAACATCTTCCACCTTAATCTTCAACTGGTGATAACCCGATCGAAGGTCTATCTTCGAGAAAAATCTCGCTCCCTTCAACTGATCGAACAAGTCATCAATCCTAGGCAAGGGATACCTATTCTTTATAGTGACTTTGTTCAATTGCCTGTAATCGACGCACTTCCGCATCGAGCCATCTTTCTTCTTAACAAACAACACCGGGGCACCCCACGGCGAGACACTTAGTCGAATGAAACCAAGACCTTGTAATTCTTCCAACTGGGTCTTTAACTCTTTGAGTTCAATAGGGGCCATTCTATACGGAGCCCTGAAAACAGGAGCTGTGCCTGGTGCAAGTTCGAGCACAAACTCAATCTCCCTGTCTGGAGGCAATCCTGGCAACTCCTCTAAAAATACATCCAGGAACTCACTCACAACCGGAATAGTCGATGAGTCCTTTGCCTCGGGGTTAGCTAAGCACAACGCCGCAAAACGAGCAATATATCTATCTTTCAAACCGCGAAAGTGGAATGTTTTTCCTTCTACTGGCTTGAAGAGTACCATCTTCTCAAAGCAAGCCACATGCCCATGATGTGCTGCTAACCAATCCATCCCCAAGATAACGTCAAAGTCCTGGAATCCAAGGACGATGAGATCAACCGCCAACTCGTGGCTTCCAACTTGGACCACACTATTTCTATACACTTTATCTGCCAATACTGTTTTGCCGAGAGGAGTTGAAATGGCTAACTCCTGTTCTAGCTGACTTGGCTCTACAGAAAAGCCTTCTGAAAAACTCGGCGAGACAAATGAATGAGTAGACCCGGTATCAATCAACACTCGAGCCAAATACTCATTGACTAGTAGGGTTCCTGAAATTTTAACTAGCGGAGTTAATCCATGCATCAACAGTGTATACATGTAGGTATATATACATATATAACATGCCAAGTACGTACACAATCAATTAATACTTAACAGTTTAATTTACGGATAAGTAAATAAGCTACAACTGCGTACCTTGAACTACATCGTCAGATGCAAGTGCATCACCCTCTGTTAAGGCAAAAAATCGCCCCTGGTTCGCCTGGCGAGACTGAGGTGTAGATCGGGTAGTCTGAGATGACGCCTGGTATGATCCTGCTGGGAGTGCTGGTGGCCTAATCCCCTGAGACTGGCCTGGTAAATGCCGACTGGGGCAATCCCTGATCATATGGCCCTGGCGACCACAATGAAAGCATCCACCCGTTGCCCTTCGGCAATCTCCTGCCTGGTGCCTTCGGCCGCACGAAGTGCAGACCTCGTGTGTATAAGTCGGAGTGGCTGGAGGTGGAGCATACCTCATCGTCTGAGGTGCAACAGGCCGTGGGGCTAGAAGAGCCTGAGGTCGCGGTGCCTGAGGCACATACTGCCATGGAGCTGGAGGAGCATAAGATGGCCTCATCGGTGGTGCTGGCCACGCATACTGATAAGGGCCGGTACGAGCCCGCCTCTCTAGTGGTGCTGAACTACTGGATTGGCCTCTTGCCAACTCCCTCTTCTTGGACACTGTCTCTGAATTGGCCTCAACCAATAAGGCCTTGTCTACTACCTCAGGGTAGGTAGCATGTCTGAAAACCGAAACCTTCTCCATGATAACATCTTTGAGCCCTTGCTCAAACCTTCTTGCCTTCATGGCCTCGGTGGCAATCATATGTGTCGCGAAGTGCGATAGCTCTGAGAATTTGGCCTCATAAGCGGCCACAGACATCGAACCTTGCTCAAGGTTGATGAATTCTCTCTCTTTCTTTTCCCGTGCTCCAATCGGAAAATACTTCTTGTAAAAAGTATCCTTGAACTCCTCCCAAGTCCAAGGTTGACCCTGTATGGTCAAATCTCGCGTCCTCAATGCGGACAACCACCAATGGTGGGCTTCACCTTCTAGCATGAAAACTGCCCATGCTACTCTATCCTCCTCTGTAGGCGAGAGGACCGAAAAGATCTTCTCCATCTGGAGGATCCATGCCTCCGCAGCAAGAGGGTCCACACTCCTATGGAAGGGTGGAGGCCTCAATCTCCTAAATGCCTCAACTCCAGCGGTACGATGTACTGGAGCTGCGGGCGGTGGAGTAGGTGCCGCCGATGATGGTATAGCCTGCCGAGCCGCCAGTATGGCGAGCGTCTCAGCAATAGAGCCTAAGACCTGAGAGAGGTCCGGCTGCTCATCCTCATCTCGTGACGACGAAGAAGCTCTGGTAAGTGGTCCATGACCCCGTGTGCCCCGCCTCATGACTAAAGTCCTGAGAACAATAGCACAACATGAGTCTAACTTGAAACCACAATTTATCGCATTTCCATTTCACAATCATTCAAATTGTATTATGTGTATAATATAATACTAATACACATCCCATCAAGTCATCAGAGTATTCAGCACATTATACTTATACTTTAGTGTTCTAACGTACCTAGGACCCATACTTGGTTAAAGCAACCGTTTTAGACTAAGACTAAAGTTTAGTCTTACACTTGGATCAAGACTCTCTTCCGACTTACTTTCTTCCTAACTTGTTTCTTGACATTTGCTCTTGTCAAGCCGTGGTATAAGATTCTAAGTGACCCTAGAGACCTAAAGCCTAAGCTCTGATACCACTTCTGTCGCGACCCAAAACCCACCCTAGGAGTTAGAGTGAACTTTGGACGACTAATCATGACTTGCTTGACAACCAACCTGCAAAACCCACAGAGCATATACAATAGAGGACATTATAGCGGAAACATAACTATAAAACACAGCGGAAGTCTAACAACCTCTAAGTATATATACATGGTCCAAGTTTAATACAAAGAAATCAAACAAAGAAACTGCGGACATGCCCGCCAAAATACATGGATATAATCACTCATGCTCACCCACAGCTAATCCACTCAGAATCTAACACCACCTACTGATAACCCTCTATGGGAGGTTCCTCCAAAGGCTCCTTAACGTACTCCTCCTCCACCCACGGACCAGGAGCACAAACATCAAATGGAGTAGCAGCTCCCTCAGAACCTGCCGACATAAGAAGTACGGCTGAGCATGGAATACTCAGCGGGTACTAAGCACTAACCAACAGTCATAGCATACAGATAGCATACATAAAGCAGGAAAAAATTCAAGCATATAAAGCAGGAATGATTCATATCATGACAATAAAGTAAAGCAATATAATTCATCATGTTGCATTCATAAAAGCCGGTAAAACCCTTGAAATCTTGTGCACTTGACTTGACTTGAAATATCTTTTCGTACTTGAAAGCTTGTCGTGTTTGTCTTGCTTGATCTTGTCGAGCGTGTCATACGTGTCATGTCATGCATGTCATGCATGCTTGCTTGTGATCATGTAACTTGTGAGATACACTTGTGAGATGTCCTTGTGAGATGCACCTGAGAGATGCCTTGAGAGGGAAGGGAGACCCTTCTTTATGCAATGCACTTGCGAGGGAAGGGAGGCCCTTCTTCATGATATGCACTTGTGAGTGAGGGGAGACCCCTCGTGGAATGTTGGTTCTTGTCTTCTTGTGAAAAGCGAGGTAAAACATATCGTAGGATATGTCCCACCTCTAACCATGTTCTTGAAAACCTCGATAAAACATGTCATGCATGCCGTGCTCGTGGGAACCGTGTACATACTTGCATTTAAATTTAAATATGACATTTGGGTGATTTCACAACACATATAACATCAATGATTGAGCAATATAATATTCATGTCATTTAGGGAAAGCAAGAAACACACTATCATAGTCCCTAGCAATATTCATAATTTATTAGGCATGCATTTCCTAATTTACAACTCACTTTATTCACCTTGGCATTTCATCAAACATGGTGTGTTCATTATGGATTTACCCTACAACATGCTTTTCTAGATGGGTTTTACTCAAATCACACATGTATGTTTATTATTGGAACAATGCCCTCCTCATTTTAATCATCACCACACAACCATTGGCATCCAATCGCCCATTCCATCTCCATTCACCATTCACAACCATCCATCTCATAGCACGTGTAAATAAAAGAAAATCAAAAGAAATAAAGGGAAAAGAGGAACTATAACTAGGAGGCTAGTAAGAAGTACCGACCTTGAAGAGATGAGGAAGAAATCCCTCTTCCAAACGACTGGAAGTTGCTGTCCTAGCTTGGAACACGACCTTCGCACGAGCTTGGGCCGAGATCTTGAAGAAAAACCGGACTGGGAGTGATTTAGGGTCTCAAAACCCTTTGATTTCTCTCCAAACTGGAAACCCTAGGTTTAGGAATCGCCTTCTCCTCTCTTCTTATCTCCCAATCTCTCTAAGTGTCGAATAATGCCCTAAAGGCTCGGGTTAAACTCTTAAGGTAAGAGTGAACTGACAAAAGACCATAATACCCTTACTAAAATTTCTGCAAGGACGCGAGTGCCGAACACGTTGTGTTGTGAATAGTGCCAACTCGTTGTGCTGTGAATAGCACCAACTCGTTGTGCTGTGAATAGTGCCAACTCGTCGTGCTGTGAACAGTGCCAACTCGTTGTGCTGTGAATAGTGCCAAGTCGTTGTGCTGTGAACAGTGCCAACTCGTTGTGCTGTGAACAGTGCCAACTCGTTGTGTTGTGAATAGCGCCAACTCGTTGTGCTGTGAATAGTGCCAACTCGTTGTGCTGTGAATAGTGCCAACTCGTTGTGCTGAGCTCGTTGTCTGTTGTCTTATGTACAACGTGCCCGTTGTGCTGTACAACGTACACGTTGTCTGTTGCACAACGAATGCACAACGTATACGCTATCAGAGCTCGAGCTACATCCTTAGCGCCTTCCGAGCTACGTCCTTAGCGCATTCCGAGCTACGTCCTTAGCGCATAACCGAGCTACGATTGCCTGTAGGTCCAGACTGTTTTGGCCATATCTTTTGACTCGTTCGTCCGATTTTGACGATTCAACTTGCGTTGGGTTCGTACTTCGAAAAGGAACATTTTTGACGTTTCGAAATTTCTAATTTCTTCTTATTTATTAATTATACCTCTTTAAAGGCAAATTGACTACGAAAGTGTCATGTATTAAGCATGAAAAAATCTGGGGCTCTACAGGTTCCCGACTTGATTTCAGCACTGCTTTTCATCCACCTCTGCTTTTCATCGTTCGTCGGATTTTGACGATTCAACTTGCGTTGGGTTCGTACTTCGAAAAGGAACATTCTTGATAGTTTGGAATTTTCAATTTCTTTCTTATTTATTAATTGTACTATGTTAAAGGCAAATTGGCTACGAAAGTGTCATCCATTAAGCATGAAAAGTCCAGGGCTCTTTATCCTCCCCCCTTACAAAAATTTCATCCTCGAAATTTAGACGATACTTGCATTACAAACCGAAACAAAATTACAGGTCATATACAAAACCTATACAAAAACTCATTCAAATAATTCCGGGTACTTCGCTTTGACTTTGGTCTCTCGCTCCCACGTAGCCTCTTCTCGAGCGTGATGTTACCACCGCACGAGGACCAACGGAATCGTTTTGTTGCAAAGGACTTGATCTCTCCGATCCAATATATGTACCAGCCTCTCAACTAAAGTGAGATCCTCTCGAATTTCCAACGGTTCCAAGTCTAAGACATACGATGAATCCGTAATGTACTTCTGAAGCATTGACACATGGAAGACATTGTGAATCGCAGCCATGTGAGGTGCAAGAGCAACCCTGTAAGCAACCTCACCCACTCGCATGATGATCTCAAACGGGCCAACATATCAAGGACTAAGCTTGCCTCACCTGCCAAATCTCATAATCCCCTTGCTAGGAGATACCTTCTTAAAGACTTGATCCCCAACCTGGAATTCCAAGTCCCTGTGGCGCGTGTCCGCATAGCTCTTTTGACGATCTTGATCGGCTTTCAACCGATCCCGGATGATCTTGACTATACTACCAGTTTGCTCGATCAACTCCAGACCCAACACCTTCCTCTCTCCTACCTCATCCCAATAGATAGGAGACCTGCAGCTTCGCCTATATAAGGCCTGAAATGGTGCCATTTGGATGCTCGCCTGATAGCTATTGTTGTAGGCGAATTCAACCAAAGGCAAGTGCTCTTCCCAACTGCCTTTGAAATCCAGCATACAAGCTCGAAGCATGTCTTCGATGACTTGGTTCACCCTCTTAGTTATTCCATCTGTTTGTGGATGAAATGCAGTGTCGAAATCAAGTCGGGAACCCATGGCTTCCTGAAAACTTTTCCAGAATCTTGATGTGAATCTTGGATCCCAATCTGACACAATACTGACTGGCACCCCGTGTAGCCGAACCACTTCCTTGATGTACAGAGCGGCCAACTGGCTAGAATTGAACGTGGTCCAGTAGGGTAAGAAATGCACGGACTTTGTCAAACGATCCACCACAACCCATATCGCATCTAAGTTCCTTGCCGTCTTTGGCAAGCTAACTATGAAGTTCATGGAGATGTTCTCCCATTTCCACTCGGGAATAGGAAGAGACTGTAATAGACTGGCGGGTCTCAAGTGCTCTGCCTTCACCTATTGGCATACTAAGCACCGTGCTACATACTTCGCAGCATCCCTCTTCATATTCTGCCACCAATAGTGATTCTTGAGATTCCGGTACATCTTTATACCCCCAAGATGCACTGTGTACTTTGAACTGTGTGCTTCATCCATGATCTCTCGTCGAAGATCTGCATTGGCCGGAACACACAGCCTTCCTTTAAACGTAATAGTACCTCGACTAGTGAGAGAAAATTCTTCACTACCCTTGGCAACTTCCTTGTCCCGATAAGCCAATAATTCAGCATCCGTGGCTTGGTATTCTTGGATCAAATCTATAATGTATGGCCGAACCGTGACATTTGTCAAAATAGGACCGCGAACTGTATCATTCACACTAATGTCCAGATTTGCCAAATCCTCCAATAATCTTCATTCTTGCACCAACATGTGTGCTAATAACTCCGGAGGTCTTCTACTCAAGGCGTCCGCTACAATGTTTGCTTTTCCCGGGTGGTATTGGATGGTGCATTCATAGTCTTTCAAAAATTCCATCCAACGCCGTTGCCTTAGATTCAGCTCCTTTTGGGAAAAGAGATACTTAAGACTCTTGTGATCCGTGAACACATAGAACTCCACCCCATAAAGGTAATGACACTAAATCTTAAGTGCAAACACGATCGCCGCAAGCTCCAAGTCGTGCGTGGGATAATTCTTTTCATGCTCTTTCAATTGCCTCGATGCATAGGCAATGACTTTCTTGTGTTGCATGAGCACACACCCAAGTCCAACATGTGAGGCATCACTGTACACCTCATAACCACCATGTCTGGATGGCACTGTAAGGACGGGGGCCGTGGTAAGCCTCTTCTTCAGTTCTGTGAAACTGATCTCACACTTATCACTCCATACAAATTTCGCATTCTTCCTTGTCAAATAAGTGAGCGGTGCCGCAAGGCTGGAGAAACCCTCTATGAATCTCCTGTAGTAGCCTGCCAACCCAAGAAAACTGCGTATCTCTGTGACACTCTTGGGTCTCGCCCAACTCATGACTGCCTCTATTTTCTTCGGATCTACCGATATGCCTATCGCGGGTACAACGTGGCATATAGCTTATGCTCTCTTAGCATTTCCAAAGCAAGACGAAGGTCTCGCATGTGATCTTCCCATGTCTGGGAATACACCAAGATATCGTCGACAAACACGATCACGCATCGATCCAGGTATGGCCGGAACACCCGGTTCATTAAATCCATAAAGGCTGCCGATGCATTTGTGAGACTAAAAGGCATCACCAAGAACTCGTAGTGTCCATATCGAGTCCGAAAAGTAGTTTTGGGAACATCTTCCACCTTAATCTTCAACTGGTGATAACCCGACTGAATATCTATCTCTGAGAAAAATCTCACTCCTTTCAACTGATCGAACAAGTCATCAATTCTAGGCAATGGATACCTATTCTTTATAGTGATTTTGTTCAATTGCCGGTAATCAACACACATCCGCATCGAGCCGTCCTTCTTAACAAATAACACTGGGGCACCCCACGGTGAGACACTTGGTTGAATGAAACTAAGGCCTTGCAATTCCTCCAACTGTGTCTTCAATTCCTTGAGTTCAATCGGGGCCATTCTATACAGAGCCCTGAATATAGGTTCTGTGCCTGGTGCAAGCTCGATCACAAACTCAATCTCCTTGTCTGAGGCAATCCTGGCAACTCCTCTGGAAATACATCCAGGAATTCACTCACGATCGGAATAGTCGAAGAGTCCTTTGCCTCGAGGTTCGCTAGGCTCAACGCCACAAAACGGGAAATATCTCTACTTCTCAACCCCCGAAAATGAAATGGCTTGCCTTCCATTGGTCAGAAGAGTACCATATTTTCAAAACAAGCCACATGCCCATGATGTGTTGCCAACCAATCCATTCCCAAGATGACATCGAAGTTTTGAAATCCGAGGATGATTAGATCAACCGCCAACTCGTGGCTCCCCACTTGAACCACACTGTTTCTATACACTTTATCCGCCAATACTGTCTTGCCAAGAGGAGTCGAAATGGCTAACTCCAGTTCTAGTTGACTAGGCTCCACAAAAAAGCCTTCTGAGAAGCTTGACGAGACAAACGAATGAGTAGACCCGGTATCAATCAACACTCGAGCTAAACATATATTGACTAGTAAGGTTCCTGAAATTTTAGCTAGCTCAGTCAATCCATGCATCAACATCATATATATAGGTAAATAGATATATATAGCATGTCACATACGTACACAAGGAATAAGGCATAACATGAAATCGCGGTTAAAAGAATAACTCTAAACGCGTACCTTGCACTACATCATCAGATGCAAGTGCATCACCCTCTGTCAAGGCAAAAACTCACCCCTAGTTCGCCTGGTGAGGCAGAGGTGTAGACCGGGTAGTCTGGGATGACGCCTGGTATGATCCTGCTGGGCGTACTGGGGGCCTAATCCCCTAAGATTGGCCTAGTAAATGCCGAGTAGGGCAATCCCTAATCATATAGCCCTGGCGACCGCAATGATAACATCCACCAGATGCTCTTCGGTACTCTCCTGTCGGATGCCTTCGGTTGCATGAAGTGCAGACCTTATATGAGTAAGTCAGAGGAACCGGAGGTGAAGCGTACCTCGCCACCTGAGGCATGTACGGCCGTGGAACTGGAGGCGCATAAGATGGCCTCATCGGTGGTGCTGGCCACGTGTACTGATAAGGGCCTGTACGAGCCCGCCTCTCTGGAGGTGCTGAACTACTGGCTTGGCCTCTCGCCAACTCCCTCTTCTTGGACACCGCCTCAGAATTTGCCTCGATCAATAAGGCTTTGCCTACTACTTCCAGATAACTAGCGTACCTAAAAGCCGATACTTTCTCCAAAATGACATCCTTGAGCCCTTTCTCAAATCTCCTCGCCTTCCTTGCCTCAGTAGCAATCATGTGAGGCGCAAATCTAGAGAGCTCCAAGAACTTAGCCTCATATTGTGCTACTGACATCGAACCTTGCTCAAGGTTGATGAATTCTCTCTCTTTCTTTTTCCGTGCTCCGATCGGAAAGTACTTCTTATAAAAAGTGTCCTTGAACTCCTCCCAAGTCCAAGGTTGACCCTGCATGATCAAATCTCACATCCTCAATGCGGACAACCACCAATGGTGGGCTTCGCCCTCTAGCATGAAAACAGCCTATGCCACATTCTCTTTCTCTGTCGGAGAGAGAACCACAAAAATCTTCTCCACTTGGAGGATCCATGCCTCCACAGCAAGAGGGTGCACAGTCTCATGGAATGATGGAGGCCTCAATCTCCTGAATGCCTCAACCCCAGCTGTACGATGTACTGGAGCCATAGGCGATGGAGTAGGTGCTGCTGATGAAGGTATAGTCTGCCAAGCCACCAGGATGGCGAGGGTCTCAACAATAGAGCCTAAGACTTGGGAGAGGTCCGGCTGCTCATCCTCATCTCGTGAAGAAGAGGAAGCTTTAGTGTGTGGCCCACGACCCCGTGTGCCCCGCTTCATGACTAAAGTCCTGAGAACAATAGCACCACATGAGTCTAACTTGAAACCACAATTTATCGCATTTCCATTTCACAATAATTGAAATGGCATTATTTGTATAATATTAATATACATCGCATCAAGTCATCAGAGTATTTATAATACTATACTTTGGTGTTCTAGCGTCCCTAAGATCCGTACTTGGTTGAAGTAACCATTTTAGACCAAGACTAACGTTTAGTCTCACACTTGGAATCATGACTCACTTCTGACTTACTTCCTTCCTAACTTGTTTCCTAATATATGCTCTTGTCAAGCTGTGGTACTAGATTCTAAGTGACCCTAAAAACCTAAAGCCTAAGCTCTGATACCACTTCTGTCGAGACCCAAAACCCACCCTAGAAGTTAGAGTGAATCTTGGACGACTAATAATGACTTGCATGACTTGCTTGAAAAATCAACCTGCAAAACCCACAGAGCATATACAATAGAGGATAAAAACAGTGGAAACATACTCTAACATTGTACAGCAGAAGTCTATCAACCTCTATGTATATACATGATTCAAGTGTGATACAAAAAAAAGGGAATCAAAACAAAGAAAGCGCGGACATGCCCGCCAAAATACATGGATATAACTCTCTAACTCACCCACAGCTATCCACTGAGAATCTACCACCACCTAATAATAACCCTCACCCTGAGGTTCCTCCACATGCTCCTTAACGTACTCCTCCTCCACCCATGGGCCAGGAGCACAGACATCGAGTGGAGCAGCAGCTCCCTCAGAACCTGCTGACATAAGAAGTACGACTGAGCATGGAATACTCAGCATGTACCAAATGCTAACCAACAGTCATAGCAAAACGATAACAATATGGAAAGCAAGAAGCAGTACACAGATATAAAGTAGGAATAATTCATATCATCACAAGAAAGTAAAGCAGTTTATAATCATGCTTGCATTTCGTAAAAGCCAATAAAATCCTTGAAAGGTTGTGCACTTGATTTAACTTAAAGCACCCTTTTCGTGATTGAAAACTTGTCTATTGTGTCATGCGTGTCATGCCATGCCATGCGAGTCATGCTTGTATCATACTTGCTTGATTGGAAAATAAACTACTTGTGAGGGAAGGGAGACCCTTCTTCCTAAATGTTTATGTCATGTCATGCTTGCTTGCTCGGAAAAGTAAACTACTTGTGAGGGAAGGGAGACCCTTGTTCTTAAATGTTCATGTCATGTCATGCTTGCTTGCTCGGAAAAGTAAACTACTTGTGAGGGAAGGGAGACCCTTCTTCCTAAATGCACTTGCGAGGGAAGGGAAACCCTTCTTTATGCATGGTAGTCTTGTTCTTACCAAAAGCAAGGTAAAACATATCATAGGATATGTCCCACCTCTAATTCTCGTTCTTGAAAACCTCGGTAAATCATGTCATGCATGTCGTGCTCATGGAGGCGTGTACGTACTTACATTTAAATTTAAATATGACATTTGGAGAGTTAACAATACATAGAACATCAATCATTTAAGCAATTCGATATTCATGTAATTTAGGAAAAACAAGAAGGCACACTATCATAGGTCCTAGCAATTTCCGCAATTAATTAAGCATGCATTTCCTTAATTTACAATTCATTTCTTTCACCTTGGCATTTCATCAAACATGGTGAGTACATTATTTGTTAAGCCTATCACATGCTTTTCTAGGTGGGTTCATATTCACAACATGCTTGTATGTTTATTATTGGTGCAATGCCCTTCCCCATTTCATTCATCACATTATCCACACGGCATCCATTCGCCAACATCTATCTCCATTCACCATTCACACAACCCATCTCATAACACATATATAGATGAAGGGAAAATAAAGGATAATAGGAATAAGGGAAGAAAAATAAAGAACTATAACTAGGAGGGTAGCAAAAGGTACCGACCTTGACAAATGAGGAGAAGAATCCCCTTGCAAAACGTGTGTGAGTTACTACCATAGCTTGGGAAAAGTGCTCCTCACGAGCTTGAATCTTGATCTTGAAGGAAAACGAGCTTGGGGTGATTGTAGGTTCACAATCCCTTTGATTTCTCCCCAAATGCAAACCCTAGGTTAGAATCTCCTTCTCCTCTTCCTCTAGCTCCCAAAATACTCTAGGTGTTGAGAATGAGCCCTAAAGGCTTGGGCAAACCTTAATAGGAAAGGGTATTACACCCAAATGCCAAAAATACCCTTAATGAAATTCTGCAAAAACGCGAATACCGAGCGATCGGTGGTTATGACCGATCGATTGGTTGCCTACCGAGCGATTGGTGTTCTTGACCGGGCGATCAGTCAAAAACATGTTCTCTGGAAAATTTTCCCATACAAAAAAGTGCACTAGTCAATAGCTACCGATCGATCGGTTTTGGACCGATCGATCGCTCCGTGGACTGAGCGATCAGTGGTCTGCAGGTCCAAACTGTTTTGGCCATATCTTGTGACTCGTTCGTCGAATTTTGACGATTCAACTTGCGTTGGGTTCGTACTTCGAAAAGGAACATGTTTGACATTTCAGAATTTTCAATTTCTTCCTTATTTATTAATTGTACTATATTAAAGGCAAATTGGCTACGAAAGTGCCATGCATTAAGCATGAAAAGTCTGGGGCTCTACATTGCACGAGGTCAATACTGATATTTTATCACATTTACCGATGACTATTCCAGATTTGAATATGTCTATTTGATGCAACACAAATCTGACACCTTTGAAAAGTTCAAAGAATTCAGATTAGAAGTTAAGAATCAAACTGACAAATCCATAAAGATACTTCGATCAGATCGAGGTGGTGAATACCTCACCAACGAGTTTATCGATTACTTAAGGGATAATGGGTTATCTCGCAATGGACAAGTCCTACCTCTCCTCAACAAAATGGAGTTTCTGAAAGAAGAAACAAGACCTTATTAGATGTGGTTAGCGCTATGATGAGCCATGCCGATGAACCTTCATATCTTCGGGGATATGCTATACAAACTATCATTTATATTCTGAACCGGGTTCCATCTTAGTCTATTCCGGTTACATCCTATGAATTGTGGACTGGGCAAAAACCTAGTTTACAACATCTGAGGGTATGGGGTTGTCCTGCGCATGTTTGCAAACTCGAACCACTAAGTTGGAATCTTGGACTGAGAAATAGAATTTTGTAGGTAATCCTAAGGAAACTAAGGGTTTCTATTTCTACTCTAAGGCAGTCCAAACAATAGTTATTAGGCTTCATGCCACTCTCTGGGAGGAAGAAATGGATCTCCTTAAAAAGGTTGGATTTCATGAGATGAAAGACAACACAGCTAGTGTCCAAACTGAACCTAATCCTTCTATTAATAATTCTCTTATTCTATTCCACTGAGAAGGTCTGAACGAGTTTCAAGACCACCAGATAGACTTATGTATTATAATAATGAGGTTTATCTAGTTACCCCTGATGATGAGGATACGGATCCTAGTACTTATCAGGAAGCTACACTAGATGTGGATGCATCTCAATGGAATAAAGCCATGAATGTTGAAATAGATTCCATGTATGACAACGGTGTCTAGACTTTAGTAGATCTACCAGATGGCATAAGGCCAATTGGATGCAAATGGATTTACAAAAAGAAGAAGGGTGCCGATGGTAACATGGAGACCTATAAAGCTAGACTTGTTGCAAAAGGTTACACTCAAATTCAAGGTGTTGATCATGAGGATACCTTTTTTTAGTAGCTATGCTCAAATCCATCAAGATATTGCTAGCTATAGCTGCACACCATGACTATGAGATATGACAAATGGTTGTCAAAACTGTTTTCCTTAACGGAATGTTAGATGAAGACATCTATATGAAGCAACCAGAGGGCTTCATTGCTCCTGACCAGGAAAACATGGTTTGCAAGCTCAACAACTCGATATATGGTTTAAAACAAGCTTCTAGAAGCTAGAACCAAAGATTTGATCTTTCGATCAAAGAATTTGGAAGAATCTTGTATTTATAAGAAGGACAGTGGGAGAGCAGTAGTGTACCTAATTCTATATGTTGATGACATTCTACTCATTGGGAATGATGTAGGGATGTTATCATTAGTCAAGATATGACTTTCTCAGGATTTCTCAATGAAAGACTTGGGAGAGGCATCCTATATTCTCAGAATAAAGATTCTGAGAGATAGAAAATGCCGAATGTTATAATTGAGCCAAACTTCCTACATAGACAAGATATTGTTTAGGTACAGTATGAATGATTATAAGACAACACTCATCCCTTTTAGACATGGTGTCACTTTGTCTAAAAAGATGGCCCCTACATTAGCTGATGAGATCGAGCAAATGAAGAGGTGCCCTTATGCTTTGGCAATTGGGAGCCTCATGTATGCCATGCTATGTACTAAACCAAATATCTATCATGCAGTGGGAGTTATTAGTCAGTTCCAAAGTGATCCAAGTATCAATCACTGGACAACTGTGAAGCACATCATGAAGTGCCTGAAAAGGACTAGGAATTATGTGCTTACTTTTCATTCAGAAGATTTAGTTGGATTGGGATATACTGATTCCGATTTCTATTCTGATCCGGACAATAGAGCTTCCACATCAGGGTATGTGTTCACACTGGGTGGTGCTGCTATCAGTTGGCGCAGCATAAAGTAGAAGAGTATTGCTGACTCCACCACAGAAGCAGAATATATTGCAGCTTCCGAAGCAGTCTGGTTCAGAAGGTTTTTGCAAGAGCTAGGAAATGTTCCTTCAGCACTTAAACCTATCACTCTCTTCTGTGATAGTAATGGTGTAGTAGCCCACAGCAAAGAACCTAGGAGCTACAAAAAGATGAAACATGTGGAGCGGAAGTATCATCTCGTTCGTGAGATCATTGATAGGCAAGATGTAGTTGTTACAAAGATTAGGTCTCAACTTAATGTTGCTGACCCGATGACCAAGGCTTTATCAGATAATGTGTTTGTAACACACTTAGATAGTATGGGATTGAAATCTATGGCACGGTGACTTTTAGGGCTAGTTGGACATTGTTAGACATGATGCCCAGAAAATTCATTTGGATTGTTAGATTCTTATTAGTTTGATTAATAAAGACTTCTTCTTAATCTATTGTGTATTCATTATGGGTAATTGACCTTGATTATGAGATGATCTATACGATATGAGATATCGATAAAGGTCCATAGGATATATTGTAGGAAAGTTATATGATTGGATTATCACAGGCAGATATAACTTTCTGGTTCCTTCTACCTTATATAGTCACAGCTGTGGGTGAAGCTGGGCACTTCATTTATATGGCTGCCAGAATGCTAAGATGTTCTCAATAGTTGACATGTAGTTCTTTCTCGACCTATTTTAGTGGAGACTACACATTAGCATATGGGTGCTTAAATGGACACTGACTGATTGCATTCAATGAAAAACCTCTTGCATAAACATACTATCAGATAGTTGGTCTCTCATTCACATTGAACAGTTTCGATGATCCGTAGACCTAATGAGTTCATCTATGACTGAGCAGTGATCTGAATATTTTGATTCCACCAAAGTATTTTCTAACTTTGGGAATACAATATAGTGATAGTTCGATAGTCAGAAATCTATTCGAGTCATGATGAATTTCAAACAAGAAATCTATGCTCATTAATTTGAGAGATTATCCAAGTTCTGGGTAAGACAGTTGATTAAGTTCAAATCTTGCGCAAGTGATTTTGAAATATTATACTCATTAAAGGATTTTCTCAAAATGTTTTTAATGAGAAATGATTTCTCATGGCTTAATCATAAGTCTTGGAAACCCCGGATGATGTGCAATTGGCTATGGGTTAGATAGTATGTCAATCTCGAAGGCCCATTAAGGATAATGTATTTGGAAGGATAAATCGAATTTAAAAGTTCATGTGGCGGGATTGGTATTGGTTAATGTTCATACGCTGGGATTCAATTGCAACATGGATATCTCACGTCACTTGCAATTCCGATGTAATTCCTGTTTAGTGTCAATGGGATAACATTGGGTAAGCCAGGGTAAGAATGTCACAGAGCAATCTGTGGAGATGCTCACATGAGAAATAAAAGCTCAATAATTGATTAAATGTTAATCAATTATTTAAGTGATTAAAAGTTAATCATTAATTAAATAGATTAAATGTTAGTCTACGGTTTAAATTAATTGTTAATTTAAATTTAGGGATTATTTTAATAATTATTTAACTAACCCAATTAAAGGGGAAATGGGTTTGATCCATATCCATAAACCCATTAATATGGACCTTTAATATGGGCCCAAGCCCATGGGTTTAAACCCTAGGGTGGGGCGCCCACTTTGGAAATCCTAATTGGATTGTGATTTGGTTACTTGAATAATTATTGAGTAATAACTCTATTAATTAAGGAATTAAAATCCAATGGTTGGATTGCAATTCAGATTAAGATGAAATGGAGTTGGATTGCAACTAAGAGTTGTAACTCCCCAAAAGCTCACGCCCCCGCCCCCCCCCCCTCCCCTTGTTTTGATCTCCTAGTTTGACTAGGTTTCCTCTCATGTGTTGGATGTTGACTGCCATGACCCAAAATACCCCCTAGGAGTTAGGGATACCTTAGCTCATGAATTCCGTGTCATACCATCCTATATAATACATAAGGCTTACTTACCATCCTGTGAGAGAGAGCTTACAAGGCATAGAAAATAGTGAACTTGAAAATTCTTCTATATAATAAGGTTCCATGTACAAGAGTCAACTAGGACTAAATGAAAAACTAAACCTTTTATACAAAATCCATCCCTTGAGTGACCAACTCAAGTCCGATGCAAAACCCCCAAAATGAAGCTCCAAATACATGTCGCTCTCCCTCAACCATAAGGCCACGTGTCCAGGCACCTATCATCAACATGATGATTCCAAGCGAGCTCCTGCTCGACCCTTGGTTTCGGAGCACGATCATCCAACCTAGAACCTATCGACATAACAGTTTGGCAGAGCATTGAATACTCAGTGTATACAAACTACTAACTGACAATGTTATAAAATATTAACATGTCATACAGAGTACAGTTCATCAGAACATATGCATAATCAAAGTGCGGAAGTTTAAAACAATATATCAATTGCATATTCTTAAAAATCATACTTTAAATCATACTTTGAGTTTGTACTATCACAAAACGTATTTCAAATATCTTATGACTCTTCTATGTCTTGTGAGTTCCATATGAATCACTTTTATAAGTTCTTAAGAGCTTATGCGTGGCTTATGAGATTCTTAGCTTATTAGTACCTTATGAATTCTTGAAAGTTCCTTGTTATTCTTATTCGTCTTGTGAGACTTATGAGTTCCTTATGAGAATCAAGCTTCACTTATTTCATTTGGCTAGCACCCGAACTATGAAATGGACGGACATGCATAGCTTTCTTCATTGTATATACTTAACTAGTACATGAACTATAAATGGACGGACATACCAGCTTCGTACATACCCTACTAATACCCGAACTATAAATGGACTGACATATTAGCATTACATATTTTAACTAGTACCCGAACTATGAATGGACGGACATACCAGCGTTCTTATGAGTTTTACTAGTACCCGAACTATGAATGGACGGACATACTAGCGTTCTTATGAGCTTATGAGACTTGTGAGCACTTATGAGCATTTACTTATTAGCTTTATCTTATAAGAATTCCATATGACCTTTTACTTTCTTATTCTTATGAGAAATCTCGATCATACATGTGCATAGAGTGCTTGTGAGTGTCATCGAATACATGTGAGCATCTTAGAGATCAAGGAAAGCTTTTAAACATTTAGTCATATGCATAGAGTACTTGTGAGCATCATAGTAGAGAGTATCCAAATGAGATTCTAAAGCTTCGTGGGGATAGCGAAGAACAAGGATCAAGCTTCTAGTATTTTTTTGGAGAAATATCAACAAAGAGTTCTGACGGTTCGAGTGCATTAAGCTTCACCGGTGCACATCATTCACCGAGCTGATATGACTAAAACTCTTAGATAGTTTTTGATGCTTTCTATGGTGTTAAGATTTAGGGGATCTAGTTTCCGCAAAAATTTTTATGCGGATCCCCCTACAGGGCAATGGGCTATGAGTTAGATAGTATGACAATCTCAAAGGCCCATTAGGGATAATGTATTTGGAAGGATCAATTGAATTAAGAAGTTCATGTGGCGGGATCTGTATTGGTTAATGTTCATACACAGGGATTCAATTGCAATATGGATATCTCACGTCATTTGCAATTCCGATGTAATTCCTGTTTAAGGTCAATGGGATAACATTGGGTAAGGCAGGGTAAGAATGTCCCATAGCAATCTGTGGAGATGCTCACATAAGAAATACAAGCTCAATAATCTATTAAATGTTAATCAATTATTTAAGTGATTAAAAGTTAATCATTAATTAAATAGATTAAATGTTAATCTATGGTTTAAATTAATTGTTAATTTAAATCTAGAGATTATATTAGTAATTATTTAATTAACCTAATTAAAGGGGAAATGGGTTTGACCCATATCCATAAATCCATTAATATGGGCACAAGCCCATGGGTTTAAACCCTAGGGTGGGGCGCCCACTTTGGAAATCCTAATTAGATTAGGATTTGGTTACTTGTGAAATTTATCCAAATCAATGATCTCTAAGACCTAGAGGGGGGGTGAATAGGTCTATCTAATAATTTCTAACCAATTTTAATTTTTCAATTAATATGTTTAGAAATCAATGAACAATTCACTTAGACAATCCACACAAATCGAACACAGAAGATTTTTACGTAGAAAACCCTAACGGGAAAAAACCACGGGACCTTGTCCAGTAACAAACTTCACTATGAAAAGATTGCAAGTACAAGACAAGACCTTACCAAAACAGAAACGACGTTCCTAGGTATAGACTCTTACTCTTGATTTCCACGAACCAGCAGGTTTGATCTCCGCCGTAGCAGCTTCGGTTCCACACCGACCAAATCTTCTCAAGCTACTTCAAAACCACGATCACACACGATCGATCTCCTTCCACGAAGGCTCCGGATCAAACACCAGACACACACACAAGGTGTAGGGTTGTGAATCAATTTAGGAAATTTCAAACCCTAGAGGGATCTCATATAGATCTAAGATCACACAATGCAAGATCAAAGGTTTAGATCTATACTTGCATTCTCTAGGATCAAAGAAAGATGAGGGATCAACAAAGATCTAATAGAACAATAGGAAAAACCCCAGAGGAGTTTCTCAGACCTCTACTCTTTCTAAAATAAACAAAGATACGAATTAGGTCTTCAAAAATTTGTTTATATAGGGTTTAAAAAAAGAATCCAGAAAAGAAAAATTCTTTTTACGGGGACCAATCGATCGGTGCTCATTACCGATCGCTCGGTCCAAAACGGATCGCTCAGTCCTCATGACCGATCACTCGGTTATAAATCATCTCTCTGAAAAAATACCCCATACAAACTTTTTGTCCAGTCGATAGCCACCGATCGCTCGGTAGGCCACCGATCGATCGGTCTCAACACCGAGCGATCGGTTGAGACAGAATTGTTTTCAAACCATGATTCATTTCATTGTTATTTGATTCAAATGAGATCAAACAACTTTGTTAGGTTTAAAACTATCCTCCTAGGTATGTTTAGAGTTATCTAAGCCAAATCCAACCTAGGTAGGGGTCTCTAAGTCCATTACCTGTCTAGATCCAGAGTAGGAGCTTTTTCTTCTCTTTCTTCAATCTTCTTTAAGCTTTTAGCTCTTCTCTTCTGACAAGTTGAACATGACTCGACGACTCGACTCACATGTCCTATCTAATGATCACGGAATTTGCCAACACCTATTTAGGGATTTACAACTTGAATAATTATTGAGTAATAACTCTATTAATTATGGAATTAAATTCCAATTGTTAGAATGCAAATAGGATTGATAAAAGATGGAATTGGATCCAAACTAGGAGTCCAAGACTCCTCTATGCTCACACCCCCCCCCCCCTTGGAGTAATCCTAATTGGATTAGGATTTGTTTGTTGTTGGTTAAGCCCTTTTATTTGAGAAATCCTCAATTGATAAGGACTCCTTAATTGGTAGGTTTACTATAACTGAAGTAGTTATAGATAAACTAGGATTTATCTAATAATAAGTGTTGTTATTGAAAAATAATTCCTAAGGGATAAGATCAAGTTGGAGTAGGATTAGGATAGGATCTTAGTCTATAAATACCCCAACACCCAAGACCATAGGAGAAATAATTGTCGAAATTTTTTTCACTCATTCTCTCCTCTCTCCCCAAACCGTGAGCCCTTGGAAGCAACCCTAGGGATTTTCGTGAGCTACAAGGTGCATCCAATATGGGTTCTTCAATTCTAGGGTTTTGAACCTTAGGCTTTTGGTGATAGAAAGTCTACACCATCACTCCATCTTCTTCCTCTTGCTTCATTAATCCTAAATCGAGATTCTAAAGCTTCATGGGGATAGTGAAGAACAAGGATCTAGCTTAGAGTATTTCTTCAAGGAATCTCTACAAAGAGTTCTGACGATTCAAGTGGATTAAGCTTCACTAGTGAACATCATTCACCGAGGTGATATGACAAAAACTTTTAGATAGTATTTGATGTTTTCTATGGTGTTAACATCTAGGGGATCCTATTTTCCGCATATTTTTTTTTTGGATCCCCCTTCAGTCAATCCCATGGTCTTGGGCCCCCCAATAAGGTCCACTTGTGTTGGGTTTTATGGATATGGGTCAAAACCACTATCTCCTTATATTCGGTTAATTAAATAATCATTATTATTATCCATTAATTTAGATTAACTTTTAATCTAAATAATAGATTAACATTTAATTTATTTATTAAAGATTAACATTTAATCAATTAAATTATAAATTAACATTTAATCCATTATTTGAGCTTGAATTTCTTATATGAGCATCTCCATAGATTGCGACATTCTAACCCTTGCTTACCCGATGTTATCCCATTGACCCTTACATAGGAATGATATCGGAACTGCAAGTGACGTAAGATATCCATGTTGCAATTGAATCCCAGTGTAAGAACATTAACCAATAAGGATCCCGCCACATGAACTTTTTAATTCGATTTATCCTTCCAGTAACATTATCACTAATGGGATTAAAGTCTATTAGACATGATGCCCAGAAAAGTAATTTAGATTGTAAGATTCTTATTAATTTGATTAATAAAGACTTCTTCTTTATCTATTGTGTATTCATTATGGGTAATTGACCATGATCATGAGATGATCTATAAGATATGAGATATTGACAAAGTGTTAGACATATATGCCCACAAAAGCCATTCCAGAATTGTATTTATCTATTAAATCAATAAATGCATATTTTACATTCACACATTGTCTTCTACATTGGGTAACATATCAAAAGTATCTCATTGGATGAGACTACTTTGTCCCTTAGGTAACATTGTAGGAAAACCATCCAATTAGTTGATAACTGATTGCTAAGGAGATATGGTTTTTCCGGTTCCTTGTAGACCTAAAATTGTTCTAAGTTAATTAGGATACATCTGGACAATGTATTCCGAATAACTGACACATTGTTTGTTTCATATGATGGAGTGATGAATCTCAATCACTGAGAGAAGGGCCCCGACTAAGATGTGGATATAAGTAAGAAGTACTTATCGAAGGGGGATCCGGATAAAAATTATGCAGAAACTAGATCCCCTAGATCTTAACACCATAGAAAGCATAAAAAACTATCTATAAGTATTAGTCATATCATCTCGGTGAATGATGTTCACCGGTGAAGCTTAATCCACTCGAACCATCAAAACTCTTTGTAGAGATTTCTCAAAAAAAATACTAGAAGCTCGATCATTTTTCTTCGCTATCTCCACGAAGCTTTAGAATCTCCTTTGGAATTATAGAAGCAAGAGGAAGAAGATGGAGTAATGGTGTAGACCTTCTACTACCAAAATTACTAAGGTTCAAAACCCTGGAATAAACAAAACCCAACTTGCACCACCTTCTATCCCCTAGGGCTCACAGTTTGGAGAGAGAGAGGAGAGGAGAGGAGAGAAAAAATTCCGCAGAAAAGTATTTAATGGTCTAGGGTTTTGGGATATTTATAGACTAGGATCATATCCTAATCCTACTCCAACTTGATCTTATCTAGTAGGATTTATTAATTAATAATAACTCTTACTATTAATTAATTAAACTCTATTTAATTTCTAACTACTTTAGTTATAGTAATCCTACTAATTAAAGAGTCCTTATTGCTAGAGGATTCCTTAATTAAAAGGGATAAGTCAACGTCAAACAAAAAGAAGGAAACCTAGTCAAACTAGGAATCCCTACACAAGGGTGGGCGTGAGCTTCAAGGGGCGTGAACTTTGGGGAGTTAAACACTCCATATTGTAATCCAATTACAACTTATCCTCATCCTTACTCCAATCCAACAATTGGATTTTAATTCCATAATTATACGAATTATATTTCAATAATTATTCAATTAAACAAATCCTAATCCAATCAGGATTACCAAAGTGGGTGCCCCACCCTAGAGTTTAAACCCATGGGCTTTGGCCTATATTAAAGGTCCATATTAAATGGGTTATGGATATGGATCAAACCCAATTCGCTTTTAATTATGTTAATTAAATAATTATTAAAATAATCCCTAGATTTAAATTAACAATTAATTTAAACCATAGATTAACTTTTAATCTATTTAATTAAATGATTAACTTTTAATCACTTAAATAATTGATTAACTTTTAATCAATTATTGAGATTGTATTTCTTATGTGAGCACCTCCACAAATTGCTCTGGGACATTCTTACCCGGGCTTACCCAATGTTATCCCATTGACCGTAAACAAGAAATACATCGGAATTGCAAGGGACGTGAGATATCCATGTTGCAATTGAATCCTAGTGTATGAATATTAACCATTACGGATCCCTCCACATGAACTTTTAAATTCGATTTATCATTCCAAATACATTATCCCTAATGGGCCTTCAAGATTGACATACTATCTAACCCATAGCCCATTGCAAATCATCCGGGTTTCCAAGACTTATGATTAAGCCCTGAGAAACAATTTCTCATGAAAAACATTTTGGGAAAATCCTTTTATACATATAATACCTTTTAATAAAAGTATATTTCAAAACTTATTTTGTTTTCAAAATCACCTGCGTAGGATTTGAACTTAATGAACTGTCTTACCCGGAAGTTGGATAATCTCTCAAATTAATGAACATGGATTTGTTGTTTGAAATTCATCATGACTCAAACAGCTTTCTGACTATCCAGCTGTCACTGTATTGTATTCCCTAAGTTAGAAAATACGTTGGTAGAATGAAAACAATCAGATCACTGCTCAATCATAGATGAACTCATCAGATCTAAGGATCATCAAAACTGTTCAATGTGAATGAGAGACTAACAATCTAATAGTATGTTTATGCAAGAGGTCTCTCATTGAATGCAATCAGTCAATGTACATTTAAGCACCCATATGCTGATGTGTAGTCTCCACTACAATAGTTCGAGATAGAACTACATCTCAACTTTTGAAAACATCTTAGCATTCTGGCTACCATATAAGTGAAGTGCCCAGCTTGACCCACAGCTATGACTATAAGGTATAAGGAACCAGAAAGTTATATTTGTTTATGATAAATTATCACAAAACTTTCCTACAATATTGATCATCTCATATCATATTGATCATCTCATGATCATGGTCAATTACCCATAATGAATACACAATAGATTAAGAAGAAGTCTTTATTAATCAAATTAATAAAAGTCTAACAATCTAAATGACTTTTCTGGGCATCATGTCTAACACTTATATTGCTACTGGATAGCTCAGTGGATACCCTTTGAAATATACTGTCTTTATGTTTAGGGTAGTCCATTTAATAGATTGTCCTTAACCTGAAAGGTTGACATCTTCTCTAGTATTTGCCTATATAGCTTTGATGCAGCTAATCATCAATGTCTAACACACCGGACTAAATACGGGCTCGTTGGGTTATGTATGCTGCATTAGAAGAAGTATGTGTACGCTCAATAAAGATTCCACTACTCTTACAAAGTAAATAATATTGAGTTGATACTTGTCAAAACTAGAATTGAAAAACCCAGTGCTGGTATTTATCGATGAAATGGTTTTATCGATAAGTTTATTTTCTATATAAAAGAAATGTAACTAATATTATTATTTCTTTTTAAAATTTTCTAAAATGTTTCGAAAGTCCAAGTTTGACTAAAAGTATCAAAGAGAATGGGTTCTCAATATAAGCCAGGGATTAAAGACAATATTGGATATTGTCCCTTAAGCTTATAACAATATTGGATGTGGAGGGACGCATCTGTAAACAAATCTTGAGATAGAAATACCTGCAAGTAATTCTCTATTCTCTGGAGGTTAATCACATTGTGTTATTGGACATTAATTGTGATTGGTGGAAGTCCATGGATATAGATAAAATTCTATAATCCTAATGGAGTGTAGGAAAGGTGTTTCCTATTAACAATGCTTTAACCAAAAAGTTAAGTACTTGGTCCCACATCCGGAAATAGAAGTCCCTTTAGATCCCACACACAAGGACATGCTTAAAGTATTTAATTTAATTATTAATTTAATTATTAATTTAATAAATTAATTAACAAAATGGGTAGGACCCATTGGGGATTATTTTAAAAGAATAATAAAAGTGACCGAAGAGGGTTAAGAACCCATAGGGGTGTGTGGAGTGGGGCCCACCTAGGGTGGGACGCCCACTTCATGGAGATAATAATAATTGTTATTATTAAATTAGTTTATAATAACTAATATCCTTATTGGATAAGGTTAGTTAGTTAGCTAGAGTTAGTTACTAATTAAAGATTCCTTGTTGGACAAGGATTCTATTAGTTTCTTGTTAATCAAGGAATCCTAATTGAATTAGGATAAAGATATGGTTAGTTGGTTACTAATGGATAAGATTAGTTTCTATTTTCATTAATCCTAATTAATTATAAGGAAATCAATACGAAAACAAATTGAGGAATCCTTATTGGATAAGGATTAGGACTCTTGGGTTGCAAGCAACCTAAGCCTAACCTATTTAAGGAGGTGGACGTCCAATATTGTGGAATTAATTAATAATTTCTAGATTTTGGAAATCTCTCCTCTCCCCTCAATATCTCACGCCCCTCTCTCCCTTTGAGGTGTATGGTCAGCCCTCTTCTCCCTCCTTTCTTGTTCTCTTGTGTTCTAGTTTTGAATATCAAGAAGAAAATCAAGAACCCATCTTGATCAATAAAGATTGGATCTTTTATTCAAGATTCCTAGACCTGGAAATTTAGAAGGGCCATTAGCTTCCATTAGAGAATGCTTTAAAGAAAAAGAAGGTTCGTGTGGATTGCGAATGAGACTTGACACTTGTGAAGTTTTGCCGGTCTTCCTATTCTATCTTGGATTTTTCAATCTACCATTCTCTCGTGGATTTGACTTATCAATTTCAAAGTCGCAAAAGTGATTGTGATTTTTACTCTCATTGAATAAAATCAATTAGAATCTTAGTCAGATCTTGGGATTCGATGTATGCCCCCCAAGAACTATTTTCTAAAATTAAAAAGAGACATACTTTCAGTGGTATCTGAGCCTTGGCTATGCTTCTCTTTGATTTTAGGGCATAACCAATTTTCATTAGATCATATTACCCTCCCTATAAATTTCGGCTACCCCTAGTGATGAATCTTTTTGATTCTTGATCACTTCTTGATTATGAGATAATAATTAGTAGGGCTAAGGTGTCCCCCTGTTATTATTGAGGGAATAAAAAATTAAGCCCTAGAAATTAGTGTGATACTAATTTCAAGTTTGAATGATTCCAAAACCTCTCAAAATTTTAATAGGGATAGGTATATATAGATAAATAAATTTGGTTAAAGGCCTTAAGGATTTAGATGTCGCGACCCAAAACCCACGCTAGGAGTTAGAGTGAATCTTGGACGACTCATCATGACTTGCATGACTTGCTTGATCAAAATAACCTGCAAAAGACTTGGAGCATATACAATAGAGGACATAATAGCGGAAACATAAACTATAAAGCATAGCGGAAGACTTAACCAAACCTCTATGTATATATATCTGTGATCCAAGTTCATACAAAAAGATACGCAAAAGAAAGTGCGGACAGGCCCGCCAAAATAAATGAATATATCTCTCTCAATCACCCACACCTATTCACTCAGAATCTACCACCTCTAATAATAACCCTCTACTAGAGGTTCCTCCACAGGTTCCTCGACATACTCCTCCTCCACCCAAGGGCTCGGAGCGCAGATATCAAAAGGAGCAGCCGCTCCGCTATCACCTACTGACATAAGAAGTACGGCTGAGTATGGAATACTTAGCATGTACCAAATACTAACCAATAGTCATAGCAAAACAATAGCAATATAGAAAGCAGGAAGCAGTTCATATCATCACGAGAAAGTACAGTAGTTTGTAATCATGCCTGCATTCGTAAAAGCCGATAAAATCCTTGAAAACTTCGTGCACTTGACTTGATTCAAATTGCCCTTTTCGGGCTTGAAAAACTTGTCTTGTCTTGTCGTATCATGTCGTGTCATGCCATGTCATGCTTGCTTGGAAAATAAACTACTTCTGTGGGAAGGGAAACCCTTCGTCCTAAATATTCATGCTTGTCATGCCATGTATCATGCTTGCTTGGAAAATAAACTACTTGTGAGGGAAGGGAGACCCTTCTTCCTAAATGCACTTGCAAGGGAAGGGAAACCCTTCTTATGATATGTACTTACGAGGGAAGGGAGACCCTTCTTTATGCATGCTAGTCTTTTTTTTGCCAAAAGCGAGGTAAAACATATCGTAGGATATGTCCCACCTCTAATTCTCGTTCTTGAAAAACCTCAAAAAATAATGTCATGCATGCCGTGCTCGTGGAATCGTGTGCATATTTGCATTTGAATTTAAATATGACAATTGGGTAATTCACAATACATATAACATCGATAATTTGAGCAAGTCGATATTCATGCAATTTAGGGAAAGCAAGGAAACACACTAGCATAGGCCCTAAGAATTTCCATAATTAATTAAGCATGCATCTCTTAATTTCCAACTCATTTTATTCACCTTGGCATTTCATCAAACATGGGGTATGTTCATTATGTATTTAACTTACATCATGCTTTTCTAGGTGGATTGATGTTCACATCACACATGTATGTTTATTATGGATACAATGCCCTCCTCATTTCATTCATCACATCATTCACACGGCATCCAATCGCCTATTCACACCCAACAACCATTCATTCATCCCATTTGGTTCATACATTAGGGAAACTATAAAGAAGAAGGAAAGAAAAAATGTATGAACTAGGAGGGTAGTAAATGGTACCGACCTTGACAAATAAGGGAAGAAATCCCTTGCAAAAACGTGCGTGAGTTGCTGCCCTAGCTTGGAGAGCGTAGTCCTCATAAGCTTGAACCTTGAACTTGAAGAGACACGAGCTTGAAGTGATCTAGGGTCGTCAAACCCTTTGATTTCTTCTCAAAAGCAAACCCTAGGTTTTAGAAATCTCCTTCTCCTTTCTCTCTATCTCTCAAGGTCTCTGTTTAGGGTTTATGAGCCCTCAAATGCTCGAGCAAAGCCTTTAAGGCATGAGTGAAACGTCCAAAAGACGAAAACACCCTTAATGAAATTCTGCAAAAACACGATAGACCGATCGATCGGTGATCAGGACCGAGCGATCGGTTGCCTACCGAGCGACTGGTGATATTGACCAAGCTCTCGGTCAAAAACAAGCTCTCTGGAAAAGTTAACCAGTCCATAACCTCCGATCGATCGATTGTGGACTGATCAATCGCTACAATAGTGTAACGCCCCAAAATACCCCCTAGGAGTTTAGGGATACTTTAGGCGTGACTATACGTACCTGCCAAACTGTAGAGCCCCGGACCTTTTCACATTTAATGTATGACACTTTCGTTGCCATTTTTCCTTTAAAGAGGTATAATTAATAAATAAGGAAGAAATTGGAAATTCCGAAATGTCAGAAATGTTCCTTTTCAAAGTACAAACCCAACGCAAGTTGAATCGTCAAAATCGGATGAACGAGTCAAAAGATATGGCCAAAACAGTCTGGACGTGCAGGCAATCGTAGCTCGGAATGCACTATGGACGTAGCTCTGACAACGTGCTTTGAAAATGTTCTCTGATAAGGCACATACAATGCATAGACAACGTACTCTGATAACGTAGCTCTAGCTCTGATAACGTATACGTTGTGCATCCGTTGTGCAACAGACAACGGGTGCGTCGTGCAGTAGACAACGTGTACGTTGTGCAGCTCACGACGGGCACGTTGTGCATAAGACAACGGACAACGAGCTCAGCGCTATGCACAGCAACGTGTTTGGTACTATTCACAGCACAACGTGTTTGGTATTATTCACAGCACAACGTGTTTGGTACTATTCACAGCACAACGTGTTTGGTACTATTCACAGCACAACGTGTTTGGTTCTATTCACAACACGTGTTTGGCTCTATTCACAGCTCAACGTGTTCGGCACTCGTGTTTTTGCAAAAATTTCAGTAAGGGTATTATGGTCTTTTGGTCGGTTCACTCTTACCTTAAGAGTTTAACCCAAGCCTTTAGGGCTCATTCTCAACACTTAGAGGATTTGGGGGATTAGAAGAGAGGAGAAGAGACTCTAACCTAGGGTTTTGTTTTTGAGGAGAAATCAAAGGGGGCTTAAGAACCCTAGATCATCCTCAACTTGGATTGCTTCAAGTTCAAGGCTCAAGCTCGGGTGGGGTGCATTCTCCAAGCTAGGGCAGCACTCACTCACATTTTTGAAAGGGGTTTCTTCCCCAACACAAGTCTCCTTCAAGCAAAGGGTTCCTCTTTTCAAGTGGAAGCTCCAATCAAGGTTTACAACCAAGATCAAGCCTTGATTTAAGGTTAGTACACCCTACTAACTTGCCCTAGCAAAATCTAGGTTTTCTATATAAAGATGTGATTCTTTATATTATGTTTTCTTTCTTATGAAATGTGTTATCCCCCATTAAATATAAACAAGATAATGGAAAAGGTGTGGATGTGTGGATGGAATGTTGGAAGTGGCGATTGGATGCCGAGATGTATGTTGTGTGATGTGTGTGATGGAAATGGTGGATGGGTATTTTACTAATAATGAACTTCCCTTGATGTTTGGATGGAAAATATGCGCTAAAAAGAACAAGATGAATTATTAAGAAACATTGCCTGTGTTGTGTTTGACAAAATGCCCAAACTGTGAATAAACAACTTAGATGAAGAAAATGGAAATAAGTTTTACGCATGTGTTCTTATAGACGATGAATTGATCCAATGTCATGTGAATTACTTAAGTTACCTATGCTAATATTATGAATTGAATTGTAATGCCATATCTCTTTTGTTAAGCGCATTCCCACGATTGTTATTATTGGCACGCATATGAGCACGCATGATAGCATGAACCGAGATTTCAAGAGCATGTGCATATAATAAACAACAAGAAAATATTGCATGTCAAGGAGGTTGGTAGCCCAGGGAGAATTCGGGTACTAGCCTCTGGCTCACAAGATAACCCCTAAATCACCTATTGTCAAGGAGGTTGGGAGCCCAGGGAGATTCGGGTGCTAACCTCTGGCTCACAAGAAAACTAAACAAGTAATAAAAATCACCTATTGTCAAGGAGGTTGGGAGCCCAGGGAGATTCGGGTGCTAACCTCTGGCTCACAAGAAAACTAAACAAGTAATAAAAATCACCTATTGTCAAGGAGGTTGGTAGCCCAGGGAGATTCGGGTACTAGCCTCTGGCTCACAAGAAAACCAAACATTGCATATCAAGGAGGTTGGTAGCCTAGGGACATTCGGGTACTAACCTCTGGCTCACAAGTGCATTGCATATCAAGGAGGTTGGCAGCCCAGGGAGATTCGGGTGCTAGCCTCTGGCTCACAAGTTACAAGATGAAAGTTCACAAGACGATGATCATGCATTCATGCATGCACGCATACATGATTTCTACGAGGCATATCGAGACAGAACATGGGTTTCAAGCTTGGGTTTTATCGCTGTTTTTGCATTCATGCACACACTTTTAAATGATTGTATTGTACCATGTCAAATACTGTTTAGTTCGTGATGCTTCTATTACTGCTTTGCATGGTATGACTATTACTTGTGTTATTATTGTTATGGCTAGCTAGTAGCTTGTACTCGCTGAGTATTCCATGCTCAGCCGCACTTTCATGTCGGCAGGTGCGCGAGCCCCTCTTGACATATGTGATCAGGGTCCTTGGATAGAGGAGGACTACGGGGAGGAAGAACCGTATGAGGATCTAGTAGTCGAGCCTCAGGCGGAGGTGAGAGACTTAGACCATTGGCCCCACGGGAGTGACTATTGATCGAGAAAGTGTTGGGTCTTATGTATTTTGATATTTTTTTAGGTGGGCCTGTCCACCTTAGACTTAGGCGTGTTTTTTATTTATGTTAACTTGGAATACTACATTTTGGATCATTATAAAGAAAAGAAAAATTTAGTTTTCGCTTCCGTAAATTATGTTTAGCTTTCGCGCTCTGATTATCATTGTTTAGTACTGTGTTTATCTTGTGCATTACAGAATGGTTTGGCAGGTACGAAGTGTCACATCTAAAATATCCCTAAACTCCTAGGGGGTATTTTGGGATGCGACAGAGGTGGTATCAGAGCTCTAGGCATTAGAGTCCCTAGGGTCACTTGGATGATTGAACAAGGTATTAGAATCACCTTAGAGAGTTGTATTCCAAGTATAGACTAACAAGTTAGTCTTAGTCAAAATGGGTTGAACTTCAACCGAACATAGAGTCCTACGCTAGGAACACGGATTGTATGTTATGCTATTGTGTTATATACCATGTGTACATTATTTGTGTTGTACTTATTAAATATGCTTGATGAATATGTATTGAGTGAATTGTGAAATTTGTACTAAATGCGTATCCAAGTTAGACTCATGTTGTATTGTCGTTCTCAGGAGAAATCATGAAACGCAATACCTGGGGTCGCGGGTACAACACGAGGGGTAATGGAGGTGATGCTCCATCGGGTGATGATCAACCCGACTTTGCCCAAGCATTCGCATCCATAGCCGAGACTTTGGCTATGTTGGCGGCAAGGCAACCGGCCACTCCGCCTAATGCGGCACTTATACCGGCTCCTCCTAACCGAGCCCAAGCCGGGATAGAAGCTTTTCGGAGGATGAGGCCTCCAAATTTTTGTGGAAGTATTGATCCACTTGTCGCCGAGGGTTGGATTCGGCAACTCGAGAAGATTTTCTCTGTATTGGCACCTACGGAAGTAGAAAGGGTCACATGGGCCGCCTTTATGCTTGAAGGCGAGGCCGACCATTGGTGGAAATCCGCACTTCGGACCCGAGAGTTGACCCGCCAAGGTCAAGACTGGACTTGGGAGGAATTCTTGGAGGTTTTCAACAAGAAGTACTTTCCGGTCGGAATGAAAGAAAAGATGGAAGTCGAATTCATTACCTTGGAGCAAGGTAATATGTCAGTAGCGGCTTATGAAGCCAAATTTTCGGAGCTATCTCGATTTGCTCCACACATGATAGCGACCGAGGCTATGAAAGCCCGGAAATTTGAGAGAGGATTGAAGGCTTACCTCAAGGACCGAGTCTCGATGTTTAGATATGAGACATATTCCGAAGTTGTTGATAAGGCACTTTTGGCCGAGTCAAACTCCGTGGAGTTTTTCAAAAGAAGAGAAATAGAAAAAGGACAGTCGAGTAGTTCAGGGGAGAAGAGAGCAAGGACTAGCTTGTATCAGTCAGCAGGGCCGGCTCAGTCACAGAGGATGTATTCGGCACCACAGGCTCCTCGCTCTTTTGCTCCATCGACCTTTCGCCCTGCTATCTCATATGCTCCTCGCCCCGCAGTGACTCAGGCTACGGGATATGCTCCTTCCTCCTATTTGCATGATGTCTGCACTCTTTGTGGAAGGAGGCATCCAGCAGGAGAATGCCGGAGGGTTTCAGGAAGTTGCTTCCATTGTGGTGACCATGGTCACATGGTTAGAGATTGTCCCCGACGTCAATTGCCAGCTCAGTCTTCGGGGAGTAAGCCCCCGATCAGGGAGACATCTCAGCCTAGCTCTTCTCAGGCTTCGAGGGCCTCACAATCTACCCGGCCTCCTCGCCCAGCCACACAAGGCCGAGTCTTTGCCTTATCGGAGAGAGACGCACGTGCATCCGACGATGTCGTGCAAGGTACGCAAAAAAAAAATTCTGGAGTATAAGTTGTGTAAAATTTCTATGGTTTATTATGTGATTATTTATACTAAGGGTTATTCTATGTGTTATGCTTGTCATTGTTTGAAATCTACTAATAGTAGTTACTTAATCGCACAGGCGCTTTATTAGTGAACGAGTGTCTCGCCCGTGTGTTGATCGACACAGGATCCACTCACTCCTTTGTGTCACCTAGTTTCGCAAAGGGATTTTTGACTGAGTCTACGCCGTTAGAGCGGGAGTTGACCATTGCAACTCCACTCGGCAAGTCAGTTGATATGGACAAGATATTCAGGGATAGTGTGGTTCAAGTGGGGGAGAATGAACTGTTAGCCGATCTCATCGTCCTAGCTTTTCAAGACTTAGATTTTGATGTCATCTTAGGGATGGATTGGTTGTCAAACCATCACGGAAATGTTGCGTGTTTTGAAAAGATGGTGAATTTCAAGCCGGAAGGGGGTAAGCCTTTTCACTTCCGAGGATTAAGAGAGAGGGACATTGCTCGCCTCGTAGCCTTGAGTATAGCAAACCCAGAAGCACAAAACTCCTCGGCCATTCCGGTCGTGAGTGAGTTCTTGGACGTGTTTCTGGAGGAACTTCCCGGGTTACCTCCGAATCGGGAGATTGAGTTCGCTATAGAGCTTACTCCGGGCACTGCTCCGATTTCAAGGGCACCGTATAGAATGGCCCCTATAGAGCTGGAAGAATTGAAGAAACAGATTGAGGAGTTACAACAAATTGGTTTATCCAACAAGTGTCTCACCGTGGGGAGCTCGGTTCCTGTTAAAGCCAGAAAGACGGGTCGAGAGACTGGTATAGACTACCGTCAGTGGAACAAGGGTAACTATCAAGAATCGTTACCCTTGCAGGATCGAAGACCTTGTTCGATCCAACTGAAGGGAGCGAGAGTCTCTCCAAAATGATCTTAGATCGGGGGTTGTATCATCAAATTAAGATCAAGGCGGAAAGAGATGTCCGAAGACGGCTTTCAGGACTCGGTATCAGGGAGACGAGTTCCTTGTCAAGGCATGTTGGGCTGACGGAATGCACCGGCGGCATTCAATGGATTTGAGAAACGGGTGGTCCGATATACTTGATCGATGAGTGATCTGATTCATTGATGCCAATTTGGGTCTTCCCAGACACGGGAGACACGCAGAGACCTAGCCGTGCTCTGGAGGTGTTGAGCGAGCATAGGCTATATGCCAACATTGGAAGTAAGTGCGAGTTATGGTTTAGAGAAGGTGCATTTCGGAACGTGGTGTCGGTAGAGGCATTTCTGTAATCCAGCCAAGGTTGAGCAGTCTGAGTTGGGAGAGGACACCCAACCAAAGAGGTCACGGAGATACGTAGTTCCTCGGATTGGCAGGCTACTACGGAGATTGGAGGGATTTCGCCAGTTTGGCTTTGCACCCTCCTCACCTACTTGACAAGGAAAAATGCAAGTTCAGTTGGAAGGAACGTGTGAAGTAAGTGCCAAGAAGGGGTGAAGAAAAGGCGCCTCAACAACGCCATGGCTTACTGTGCCATTGGGACCGTTTGGGATGAGGTGTATAGTGATGCTCGCACTTTCGGACTTGGGTGTGGCCTAATGCAACACAAGGAAGAGTAAGCGCCCCCCCCGATGCAACTCACCACCCCCACAAAACCCCCCCTCGGACCACACACCCCACACCCAGGTTGAAAGAGCATGAAAGAACTACCCCACTCACGACTTGGAGCGTAAGGCGGTAGGTGTTGCACTAAAATTGGCGACATATTATGTAACGGTAGGTT
>CM026559.1:18576206-18629079 GCA_015143295.1 Tetracentron sinense | reverse complement strand
GCGTTCGTAATCCAAATACAAGGTGAGGCATCATATTGGAAGGCCCAAACTTCACGAGATCTATATCCATAACGTTGCCTATACGCGGAGATTTGTGGAGGTTCCCATTGTGAGCGCACCTCTGCCACCTAGCTTACAAGAAAAATTCAAAATTCAGTATGGAGTGACCGATTGATAGTTTCCAAGATTGAAGAACGCCTCAGTCAATCACCAAACCGCGCGCCTATCCTTACTGGGGCCATCGGACGCTTTGGGTATTGTATAGTGATGCCTCGCACGCGGGACTGGGTGGGTGGTTGTCCTAAATGCAACACAATAATCATACGGCCTATGCTCAAGGGCAGTTGAAATAGTGCATGAAGAAGACCTACCCCACTCACACTTGGAGCGGTACGGCTCGTGTTTGCCAGCTCGAATATTGGGGGCGACTTATCTGTACGGGGTCGAGTTCTATAGTGTACACGACAAAAGAGCCTCAATTACCTCTTTTCCCAAAAGGAATTGAATCTAAGGCAACGGCGTTTGATGGAATTTTTGAAAGACTATGATTGTACCATTCAATACCACCCGGGTAAAGCAAATGTAGTGGCTGATGCTTTGAGTAGAAGACGTCCGGGGTTATTAGCATGCATGTTAGTGCAGGAATGGAAGCTACTTGAAGACTTGGCAATCTGGACATTAGTGGAATGACTCTGTTCGTAGTCCTATCTTGGCAAATGTCACGGTTCGGCCATACATTATAGATTTGATCCAAGAATACCAAGCCACGGATGCTGAATTGTTGGCTTATCGGGACAAGGAAGTTGCTAAGGGTAGTGAGGACTTCTCTCTCACTAGTCGGGGTGCTATCACATTCAAGGGAAGGCTGTGTGTCCCAGCCAATACAGATCTTCGAAGAGAGATTTTGGATGAAGCACACCGTTCGAAGTACACAGTGCATCCAGGGGGTACAAAGATGTACCGGAACCTCAAGAGTCACTTTTGGTGGTGGAATATGAAGAGGGAGGTTACGGAATATGTAGCACGGTGCTTGGTGTGTCAATAGGTAAAAGCAGAACACATGCGGCCCGCAGGTCTATTACAGTCCCTTCCGATTCCGGAGTGGAAATGGGAGAACATATCCATGGATTTCATAGTTGGCTTGCCAAAGACGGCAAGGGGCTCAGATGCGATATGGGTAGTAGTGGATCGTTTGACGAAGTCCGCTCACTTCTTACCCTACCGAACTACTTTCAACTCTAGTTAGTTAGCCGCTTTGTACATCAAGGAAGTGGTGAGGTTGCACGGAGTGCCCGTTAGTATTGTGTCAGATCGGGATCCAAGATTCACATCACGATTCTGGAAAAGCTTCCACGAGGCTATGGGTTCCCGACTTGATTTCAGCACCGCTTTTCATCCACAGACGGATGGAAAAACCGAGAGAGTGAACCAAGTCATTGAAGACATGCTTCGGGCTTGTATGTTGGATTTCAGAGGCAGTTGGGAAGAGCACTTGCCTTTGGTTGAATTCGCCTATAATAACAGCTATCAGGCGAGTATCCAAATGGCACCATTTGAGGCCTTGTATGGGCGAAGTTGTAGGTCTCCTCTCTATTGGGATGAGGTAGGAGAAAGGAAAGTACTTGGTCCGGAATTGATTGAGCAAACTGCAGGCACAGTTAAGATCATTCGAGATCGATTGAAAGCCGCTCACGATCGCCAGAAAAGTTATGCGGACACGCGCCGTAGGGACTTAGAATTCAAGTAGGGGATCAAGTTTTTGTGAAAGTATCTCCTAGCAAAGGGATCATGAGATTTGAAAAGCGAGGCAAGCTCGGTCCTCGGTATGTTGGGCCTTTTGAGATTATCACACGAGTTGGTGGGGTTGCTTACAGGGTAGCTTTCCCACCTCACATGGCCGCAGTTCACAACGTCTTCCATGTGTCTATGCTTTGGAAGTACATTGCGGATCCTTCGCATGTCATAGACTTGGAACCGTTGGAGATTCGAGAGGACCTCACCTTGATTGAAAAGTCGGTTCAGATTTTGGATCGAAGAGATCAGGTGCTTCGCAACAGGACCATCCCTTTGGTTCTTGTGCAATGGTAACACCATGCTCGGGAAGAAGCTACATGGGAGCGTGAAGCCGAAGTCAAAGCAAAGTACCCAGAATTAATTGAATGAGTTTTTGTATAAGTTTGTAAATGACTGGTAATTTTCTTTTTGGTTTGTAATGCAAGTAGCGTCTAAATTTTGAGGACGAAATTTTTGTAAGGGGGGGAGGATGTAGAGCCCCGGACCTTTTCACATTTAATGTATGACACTTTTGTTGCCATTTTACCTTTAAAGAGGAATAATTAATAAATAAGGAAGAAATTGGAAATTCTGAAAATTCAGAAATGTTCCTTTTCGAAGTACGAACCCAACCCAAGTTGAATCGTCAAAATTGGATGAACGAGTAAAAAGATATGGCCAAAACAGTCTGGACCTGCAGGCAATCGTAGCTCGGAAGGCACTAAGGACGTAGCTCTGACAACATGCTCTGACAACGTGCTCTGATAAGGCACAGACAACGCATAGACAACGTACTTTGATAACCTAGCTCTAGCTCTGATAATGTATACGATGTGCATCCATTGTGCAACAGACAACGGGTGCGTCGTGCAGCAGACAACGTGTACGTTGTGCAGCTCACGACGGGTACGTTGTGCATAAGACAACGGACAACGAGCTCAGCGCTATGCACAGCAACGTGTTTGGTACTATTCACAGCACAACATGTTTGGTACTATTCACAGCACAACGTGTTTGGTACTATTCACAGCACAACGTGTTTGGCTCTATTCACAGCTCAATGTGTTCGGCACTCGTGTTTTTGCAGAAATTTCAGTAAGGGTATTATGCTCTTTTGGTCGGTTCACTCTTACCTTAAGAGTTTAACCCAAGCCTTTAGGGCTCATTCTCAACACTTAGAGGATTTGGGGGATTAGAAGAGAGGAGAAGAGACTCTAACCTAGGGTTTTGTTTTTGAGGAGAAATCAAAGGGGGTTTAAGAACCCTAGATCATCCTCAACTTGGATTGCTTCAAGTTCAAGGCTCAAGCTCGGGTGGGGTGCATTCTCCAAGCTAGGGCAGCACTCACTCACGTTTTTGAAAGGGGTTTCTTCCCCAACACAAGTCTCCTTCAAGCAAAGGGTTCCTCTTTTCAAGTGGAAGCTCCAATCAAGGTTTACAACCAAGATCAAGCCTTGATTTAAGGTTAGTACACCCTACTAACTTGCCCTAGCAAAATCTAGGTTTTCTATATAAAGATGTGATTCTTTATATTATGTTTTCCTTCTTATGAAATGTGTTATCCCCCATTAAATATAAACAAGATAATGGAAAAGGTGTGGATGTGTGGATGGAATGTTGGAAGTGGCGATTGGATGCCGAGATGTATGTTGTGTGATGTATGTGTTTGATGGAAATGGTGGATGGGTATTTTACTAATAATGAACTTCCCTTGATGTTTGGATGGAAAATATGCGCTAAAAAGAACAAGATGAATTATTAAGAAACATTGCCTGTGTTGTGTTTGACAAAATGCCCAAACTGTGAATAAACGACTTAGATGAAGACAATGGAAATAGGTTTTACGCATGTGTTCTTATAGATGATGAATTGATCCAATGTCATGTGAATTACTTAAGTTACCTATGCTAATATTATGAATTGAATTGTAATGCCATATCTCTTTTGTTAAGCGCATTCCCACGATTGTTATTATTGGCACGCACATGAGCACGCATGATAGCATGAACCGAGATTTCAAGAGCATGTGCATATAGTAAACAACAAGAAAATATTGCATGTCAAGGAGGTTGGTAGCCCAGGGAGAATTCGGGTACTAGCCTCTGGCTCACAAGATAACCCCTAAATCACCTATTGTCAAGGAGGTTGGTAGCCCAGGGAGATTCGGGTGCTAACCTCTGGCTCACAAGAAAACTAAACAAGTAATAAAAATCACCTATTGTCAAGGAGGTTGGTAGCCCAGGGAGATTCGGGTGCTAGCCTCTGGCTCACAAGAAAACCAAATATTGCATATCAAGGAGGTTGGTAGCCCAGGGACATTCGGGTACTAACCTCTGGCTCACAAGTGCATTGCATATCAAGGAGGTTGACAGCCCAGGGAGATTCGAGTGCTAGCCTCTGGCTCACAAGTTACAAGATGAAAGTTCACAAGACGATGATCATGCATTCATGCATGCACGCATACATGATTTCAACAAGGCATATCGAGACAGGACATGGGTTTCAAGCTTCGGTTTTATCGGTGTTTTTGCATTCATGCACACACTTTTAAATGATTGTATTGTACCATGTCAAATACTGTTTAGTTCGTGATGCTTCTATTACTGCTTTGCATGGTATGACTATTACGTGTGTTATTATTGTTATGGCTAGCTAGTAGCTTGTACTCGCTGAGTATTCCATGCTCAGCCGCACTTTCATGTCGGCAGGTGCGCGAGCCCCTCTTGACATATGTGATCAGGGTCATTGGATAGAGGAGGACTACGGGGAGGAAGAACCGTATGAGGATCTAATAGTCGAGCCTCAGGCGGAGGCGAGAGACTTAGACCATTGGCCCCACGGGGGTGACTATTGATCGAGAAAGTGTTGGGTCTTATGTATTTTGATATTTTGTTAGGTGGGCCTGTCCACCTTAGACTTAGGCGTGTTTTGTATTTATGTTAACTTGGAATACTACATTTTGGATCATTATAAAGAAAAGAAAAATTTAGTTTTCGCTTCCGTAAATTATGTTTAGCTTCCGCGCTCTGATTATCTTTGTTTAGTACTGTGTTTATCTTGTGCATTACAGGATGGTTTGGCAGGTACGAAGTGTCACATCTAAAATATCCCTAAACTCCTAGGGGGTATTTTGGGGCGCGACACAAACCATCCTGTCATGATCAAGATAATTAACGTACTAAACAATGATAATCAGAGCGCGGAAGCTAAACATAAATGCGGAAGCGTAAACTAACTTTTTCTTTTCTTCTAAGATTTCCAAAATAGTATTCCAAGTTAACATATATACAAAACATGTCTAAGTCTAAGGTGGACAGACTCACCTATCAAAATGTCAAAATACATAAAAGACCCTCTCGTACTCTCCCCTCAACAGTAGTCGAGGTATGGCCACACGTCAAGGTCTCAGTCCGCCTGAGACTGCAGTGGGATAGACGGCTCTCTCTCCTCGATATACTCTTCCTCGACCCAAGGCTCTGGGTCGAGGGCTCCCTCAGTACCTGCCGACATGAAAGTACGGCTGAGCATGGAATACTCAGCGAGTAGAAGCTACTAGCTATCCATAACAATAATAAACATGCAAAGAGTAGTACAATACCAATCATCAATTCCAGGCAATAGTAAAATCATAGAATTAAACAATATTAATCATGGAGAAATATTATCATCTTGATGAGCATGAATGCAAAAACGCCGACAAAACTCATGCTTGAAAACCCGTTTCCATGTCCCGGTATGCATTTTAAAACCATGTATGCATGCATGCATGAATGTCTTGTGATCATCTTGTAACTTGTGAGCCAGAGGCTAGCACCCGAATCTCCCTGGGCTGCCAACCTCCTTGACATATGGTTTTCTTGTGAGCCAGAGGCTAGTACCCAAATGTCCCTGGGCTACCAACCTCCTTGACAATAGGTGATTTTTTATTACTTGTTTAGTTTTCTTGTGAGCCAGAGGCTAGTACCCGAATGTCCCTGGGCTACCAACCTCCTTGACAATATGTGTTTTAGGGGTTTTCTTATGAGCCAGAGGCTAGTACCCGAATGTCCCTGGGCTACCAACCTCCTTGACATGCAATATTTTCTTGTTGGTTATTATATGCATATGCTCTTGAAATCTCGGTTCATGCTATCATGCGTGCTCGTGTATGTGTCAATAGTGACCATCGTGGAATGAGGATAGCAAGAGAGATATGGCATCATAATTCGATTCATCATATAAGCATAGGAGCACTTAAGAAATTTGCACATTACTTGATCACATTACTTGATTAATTCATCATTCATAAGAGTACATGCATGAGGCCTATTTTCATTTTCTTCATTCAAGTCATTATTTCATAGTTTAGGTATTTTGTCAAACACTTAGCATGCAAGTTTCCTCATTGTTCATTTTCTCCTTTTTAGTGCATATTTTACATTCAATCACACAAGGTAAGTTTATTATTTGTGTAATGCCCATCCTCCATTTTCTAATCCACGACCCACACATACCATACATCACCCATTCGGCATCCAATCGCAACATCCAACATCCATACCATTTCTTTATCTTGTTTATATTTATTAGGGATGATACATTTCACAAGAGAGCAAACATAATTGCATAAATCACATTTCATAAAGAAAACTTAGATTTATTGCTAGGGTAAGTTAGTAGGGTGTACTAACCTTAGATCAAGGCTTGATCTTGGTAGGAACCTTGATTTGAACTCCAACTTGAAAGAAGAAGCCCTTGCTTGAAGAAAGCTTGAGTTGAGGAAGAAACCCCTTGGAAAAACTTGTGTGAGTTGCTGCCCTAACTTTGGAGGAGGAGTCCCACACGAGTTGAACCTTGGATTTGAAGAATCCAAGCCTTGAAATAAACCTTGGGTAGCCTACACTCTTGATTTCTTCTCAAGAGGAAAAACCTAGGTTAGGAAATCCCCTTCTCCTCTCTCTCTATCTCTCCAAATACTCTAAGGATGGTAAATGAAGCCCTAAAGGCTCGGGCAAGCCCTTATGGGTAAGGGTTTAACGCCCAAAAGATGAAAATACCCTTACAAAAATTCTGCAAAACACGGGGACCGAGCGATCGGTGCTTATGACCGATCGATCGGTTGCCTACCGAGCGATCGGTACTCTGACTGAGCGACCGGTCAAAAAACTGCTCTCTGGAAAATTTTCCCATACAAAAGTTTTGACCGTGCGATAGCTACCGATCGATCGGTTTTGGACCGATCGATCGCTGACTGGACCGAGCGATCGGTGCTCTGCATGTCTGGACTGTTTTGACCATATCTTTTAACTCGCTCGTCCGATTTCGACGATTCAACTTGCGTTGGGTTCGTCTTTCGAAAATGAACATTTCGTTTCAGAATTTCCGATTTCTATCTTATTTAATAATTAGACTATGAGGAAGTCCAATTAGCTACAAAAACGGTATTCATTAAGTATAGAAAAGTCCGGGGTGCTACCAATAGACCGAGCGATCGGTGGTCTGCAGGTTTTTGGCACTGAGTCCATTTTTCACCCATTCCGACTATTTGGACCCATTCTACTTCTATTCTAACATCTTCTAAACTTGAATAGGACCTCTTTAAAGCTTATAGGGTTTATTAAATAATTTATCTAATTAATTTTAGCATTCTTGACACAATTTCATCTAAGTTACAAATTCTCATTTCATGAAATTGAGATTACAATACACCATGCCTTGACACACTTTCCAAGGCATATACAAAAATTTTCGGGGCTCTACATCCTCCCCCCCTTATAAAAATTTCATCCTCGAAATTTGGACGAGTACATGCATTACAAAACCCAAGCAATTTACAAGGTACATTCACAAGCCTATTCAAACAACTCGAGATACTTTGCCTTGACTTCTGCCTCACGCTTCCATGTAGCTTCTTCTCAAGCAAGATGCTGCCATTGCACAAGAACCAATGGAATAGTTTTATTGCGAAGGACTTGATCTCTCCGATCCAATATGTGAACCGGCCTCTCAACTAAAGTGAGATCCTCCCATATTTCCAACAGCTCTAAGTCTATGACATGCTTGGATCCGTAATGTACTTCCGAAGTATAGACACATGGAAAACGTTGTGAACCGCAGCCATGCGAGGTGGAAGAGCTACCCTGTAAGCAACCTCACCAACTCGCGTGATGATCTCAAACGGGCCAACATATCGAGGACTAAGCTTGCCTCGCCTGACAAATCTTATAATCCCCTTGCTAGGAGATACCTTCAAAAAGACTTGATCCCCAACCTGGAATTCCAAGTCCCTGCGGCGCGTGTCCACATAGCTCTTTTGACGATCTTGAGCGGCTTTCAACTGATCCCGGATGATCTTAACTATATTAGCAGTTTGCTCGATCACCTCCAGACCCAACACCTTCCTCTCTCCTACCTCATCCCAATAGAGAGGAGACCTGCAGCTTCTCCCATATAAGGCCTCAAATGGTGTCATTTGGATGCTCACCTGATAGCTATTGTTGTAGGCGAATTCAACCAAAGGCATGTGCTCTTCCCAACTGCTTTTGAAATCCTGCATACAAGCTCCAAGCATATCTTCGATGACATGGTTCACCCTCTCAGTTTGTCCATCTGTCTGTGGATGAAACGCGGTGCAGAAATCAAGTCGGGAACCCATGGCTTCCTAAAAACTTTTCCAGAACCTGGACATGAATCTCGGATCCCAATCTGACACAATACTAACTGGCACCCGGTGTAGCCTAACAACTTCCTTGATATATAGTGTGGCCAACTGACTAGAGTTGAAAGTAGTACGGTAAGGCAAGAAGTGTACGGACTTTGTTAAACGATCCACCACAACACAAATTGCATCGGAGCCCCTTGCCGTCTTTGGCAAGCCAACTATGAAGTCCATGGAGATGTTCTCCCATTTTCACTCGGGAATAGGAAGAGACTGCAATAGACCTACGGGCCGCATGCGCTCTGCTTTCACCTGCTAGCACACCAAACACCGTGCCACATATTCCGCAACATCCCTCTTTATATTCCACCACCAAAAGTAACTCTTGAGGTTCCGATACATCTTTGTACCCCTGGGATGCGCAATATATTTCGATCGATTGGCTTCATCCATAATCTCCCTCCGAAGATCTGCATTGGCTGCGACACACAGCCTTCCCTTGAATGTAATAGCACCACGGCTAGTGAGAGAGAAGTCTTCACTACCCTTGGCAGTCTCCTTATCCCGGAAAGCCAATAAGTCAGTATCCGTGGCTTGATATTCTTGGATCAAATCTATAATGTACGGCCGAACTGTGACATTTGCCAAAATAGGACTGCGGACGGAATCATTCACACTAATGTCCAAATTTGCCAAATCTTCCAATAGCTTCGATTCTTGCACCAACATGTGAGCCAACAAACCCGGAGGTCTTCTACTCAAGGCGTCCACTACAATGTTTGCTTTGCCCGAGTGGTATAGGATGGTGCATTCATAGTCTTTCAAAAATTCCATCCAACGCCGTTGCCTCAGATTTAATTCCTTTTGGGAAAAGAGGTACTTGAGGCTCTTGTGATCCGTATACACATAGAATTCTACCCCGTACAAGTAATGTCGCCAAATCTTAAATGCAAACACGACTGCAGCAAGTTCCAAGTCATGCGTGAGGTAATTCTTTTCATGCTCCTTCAATTGCCTGGATGTATAGGCAATGACTTTCTTGTGTTGCATGAGCACACACCCAAGTCCAACATACGAGGCATCACTATACACCTCATAACCACCATGTCCGGATAGCACTGTAAGGACGGGGGCCGTTGTAAGCCGCTTTTTCAACTCCATGAAACTGACCTCGCACTTATCACTCCACACGAACTTTGCATTCTTCCTTGTCAAATAAGTGAGCGGTGCTGCAAGGCTGCAGAAACCCTCCACGAATCTCTGGTAATAGCCTGCCAACCCAAGGAAACTGCGTATCTCTGTGACACTCTTGGGCCTTGCCCAACTCATAACTGCCTCTATCTTCTTTGGATCTACCGAAATGCCTTCCACAGAAACGACGTGGCCTAGGAATGCCACCTCTTCCAACCAAAACTCACACTTACTGAGTTTAGCGTATAGCTTGTGCTCTCTCAGCAATTCCAAAGCAAGACGAAGGTCTCGCATGTGATCTTCCCGTGTCTAGGAATATATCAAGATATCGTCAACAAACACGATCACACATTAATCCAGGTATGGCTGAAACACCCGGTTCATTAAATCCATAAAGGCTGCCGGCGCATTTGTAAGACCAAAAGGCATCACTAAGAACTCGTAATGTCTGTATCGAGTTTAGAAAGCAGTTTTGGGAATATCTTTCGCCTTAATCTTCAACTGGTGGTATCCCGATCGAAGATCTATCTTAGAGAAGAATTTCGCTCCCTTCAACTGATCGAACAAGTCATCAATCCTAGGCAATGGGTACGTATTCTTTATAGTGACCTTGTTCAATTGCCGGTAATCAATGCACATCCGCATCGAGCCATCCTTCTTCTTAACAAATAACACCGGGGCACCCCACGGTGAGACACTTGGTCGAATGAAACCAAGGCCTTGCAATTCCTCCAACTGAGTCTTCAACTCCTTGAGTTCAATAGGGGCCATTCTATATGGAGCCTTGAAAATGGGAGCTGTGCCTGGTGCAAGGTCGATCACAAACTCAATCTCCCTGTCTAGAGGCAATCCTGGCAACTCGTCTGGAAACACATCCAGGAATTCACTCACGACTGGAATAGTCAAAGAGTCCTTTGCCTCGGGGTTTGCTAAACTCAACGCCGTAAAGCGAGCAATATCTCTACTTTTCAACCCTTGAAAGTGAAATGGTTTTCTTTCTACCGGCTTGAAGAGTATAATTTTCTCAAAGCAAGCTACATGCCCATGATGCGCTACTAACCAATCCATTCCAAAGATGACATCGAAGTCCTGGAATCCAAGGATGATGAGGTCGACAGCCAATTCATGGCTTCCCACTTGGACCACACTGCCTCTGAAAACGCTATCTGTCACCACTGTTTTGCCAAGAGGAGTCGAAATGGCTAACTCCGGTTCTAGCTGACTAGGCTCCACAAAACAACCTTCTGAAAAACTTGACGAGACAAACGAATGAGTAGACCCGGTATCAATCAACACTCGAGCCAAACACTCATTGACTAGTAAGGTTCCTGAAATTTTAGCTAGCTAAGTCAATTCATGCATCAACATCATATATATAGGTAGATAGATATATATAGCATGCCACATACGTACGCAAGGAATAAGGCATAACATGAAGTCGCGGTTAAAAGAATAACTCTAAATGCGTACCTTGCACTACATTATCAGATGCAAGTGCATCACCCTCTGTCAAGGCAAAAACTCATCCCTGGTTCGCCTGACGAGGCGGAGGTGTAGACCGTGTAGGTTGAGAGGACGCCTGGTACGATCCTGCTGGGCGTGCTGGGGGCCTAATCCCCTGAGACTGGCCAGGCAAATGCCGACTCCGGTAATCCCTGATCATATGGCCCTGGCGAGCGCAATGATAACATCCACCCGATGCTCTTCGGGTAATCTCCTGTCGGATGCCTTCGGCCGCATGAAGTGCAGACCTCATATGTGTAAGTCAGAGGGGCTGGAGGTGGAGCGTACCTCACCACCTGAGGTGCAACTGGCCGTGGGGCCAGAAGAGCCTGAGGTCGTGGTGCCTGAGGCATATATGGCCGTGGAACTGGAGGCGCATAAGATGGCCTCATTGGTGGTGCTGGCCACGTGTATTGATAAGGGTCGGTATGAGCCCGCCTCTCTGGAAGTGCTGAACTACTGGCTTGGCCTCTCGCCAACTCCCTCTTCTTAGACACCGCATCAGAATTGGTCTCGACCAACGAGGCTTTATCCACTACTTCAGCAAAAGTGGCATGCCTGAATACCGATAATTCTCCATAATAACATCCTTGAGCCCTTGCACAAACCTTCTTGCCTTCATCGCCTCGGTAGCAACCATGTCAATCGCAAAGCGTGACAACTCTGAGAACTTGGCCTCATATTGTGCTACTGATATCCAACCTTGCTCAAGGTTGATGATTTCTCTCTCTTTCTTTTCTCGTGCTCCAATCAAAAAATACATCTTATAAAAAGTGTCCTTGAACTCCTCCCAAGTCCAAGGTTGACCCTGCAGAGTCAAATCTTGTTCCTCAATGCGGACAACCACCAATGGTGGGCCTCGCCCTCTAGCATGAAAACAGCCCACGCTACTTTCTCTTCCTCTGTCAGAGAGAGAACCGCAAATATCTTCTCCACTTGGAGGATCCATGCCTCCACAACAAGAGGGTCGACACTCCCATGGAATGATGGAGGCTTCAATCTCCTGAATGCCTCAACCCCAGCTGTACGATGTACTGGAGCCGTAAGCGGTGGAGTAGGTGCCTCTGATGATAGTATAGTTTGCCAAGCCGCCAGGATGGTGAGAGTCTCAGCAATAGAGCCTAAGACCTAGGAGAGGTCCGGCTGCTCAACCTCATCTCGAGAAGAAGATAAAGCTCTGGTATGTGGTCCACGACCCCGTGTGCCCCCTCTCATGACTAAATTCATGAGAACAATAGCACCACATGAGTCTAACTTGAAACCATAATTTATCACATTTCTATTTCACAACAGTTCAATACTAATATACATTGCATGACAACCATCGGTGTATTTATAATATTATACCTTGGTGTTCTAGCGTTCCTAAGACTCGTACTTGGTTGAAGCAACCATTTTGACTAAGACAAAAGTTTAGTCTTACACTTGGAAAATGACTCGCTTCCAACTTACTTCCTTCCTAACTTGTTTCCAGGCATATGCTCTTGTCAAGCTGTGGTACTAGATTTTAAGTGACCGTAGAGACCTAAAGCCTAAGCTTTGATACCACTTCTGTCGCGACTCAAAACCCACCCTAGGAGTTAGAGTGAATCTTGGACGACTCATCATGATTTTCAAGACTTCCTTAATCAAAATAACCTGCAAAAGACCTGGAACATATACAATAGAGGACATAATAGCGGAAACATAAACTATAAAGCACAGCAAAAGACTTAACCAAACCTCTATGTATATATATATGTGATCCAAGTTCATACAAAAAGATACGCAAAAGAAAGTGCGGACAGGCCCACCAAAATACATGAATATATCTCTCACTCACCCATAGCTATTCACTCAGAATCTACCACCTCTAATAATAACCCTCTACCGGAGGTTCCTCCAGAGGTTCCTCAACATACTCCTCCTCCACCCAAGGGTTCGGAGCGCAGATATCAAAAGGAGTAGCCGCTCCGTTATCACCTGCCGGCATAAGAAGTACGGCTGAGCATGGAATACTCAACGTGTACCGAATACTAACCAATAGTCATAGCGAAACAATAGCAATATAGAAAGTAGGAAGCAGTTCACAGATATAAAGTAGGAATAGTTCATATCATCACGAGAAAGTATAGCAGTTTTTAATCATGCTTGCATTCGTAAAAGCCGATAAAATCCTTGAAAACTTCGTGCACTAGACTTGATTCAAATTTCCCTTTTCGAGCTTGAAAAACTTGTCTTTTCGTATCATGTCGTGTCATGTGTGTCAAGCCATGTCATGCTTACTTGGAAAATAAACTACTTGTGAGGGAAGGGAGACCCTTCTTCCTAAATACTCATGCTTGCCATGCCATGTATCATGCTTGCTTGGAAAATAAACTACTTGTGAGGGAAGAGAGACCCTTCTTCCTAAATGCTCATGCTTGTCATGCCATGTATCTTGCTTGCTTGGAAAATAAACTACTTGTGAGGGAAGAGAGACCCTTCTTCCTAAATGCACTTGCGAAGGAAGGGAAACCTTTGTTATGATATGTACTTGCGAGGGAAGGGAGACCCTTCTTTATGCATGTTAGTCTTGTTCTTACCAAAAGCGAGGTAAAACATATCGTAGGATATGTCCCACCTCTAATTCTCGTTCTTGAAAAACCTCAGAAAATCATGTCGTGCATGCCATGCTCGTGGAATCGTGTGCATACTTGCATTTGAATTTAAATATGACAATTTGGTAATTCACAATACATATAACATTGATAATTTAAGCAAGTCAATATTCATGTAATTTAGGGAAAGCAAGGAAACACACTATCATAGGCCCTACGAATTTCCATAATTAATTAAGCATACATCTCTTAATTTCCAACTCATTTTATTCACCTTGGCATTTCATCAAACATGGGGTATGTTCATTATGTATTTAACCTACATCATGCTTTTCTAGGTGGATTGATGTTCACATCACACAGGTTAGAATCTCCTTTTCCTCTTCCTCTAGCTCTCAAAATACTCTAAGTGTTGAGAATGAGCCCTAAAGGCTCGGGCAAACCTTAATAGGGAAGGGTATAACACCCAAATGCCGAAAATGCCCTTAATCAAATTCTACAAAAACACGAAGACCGAGCGATCGGTGGTTATGACCAATCGATCAGTTGCCTACCGAGCAATCGGTGTTCGTGATCAGGCGATCGGTCAAAAACATGCTCTATGGAAAATTTTTCCATACAAAAAAGTGCACCCGTTGATAGCTTCCGATCGATCGGTTTTGGACCGATCGATCGCTCCATGGACCGAGCAATTGGTGGTCTACAGATCCAAACTGTTTTGGCCATATCTTTTGACCCGTTAGTCGGATTTTGACGATTCAACTTGCGTTGGGTTCGTACTTCGAAAAGGAATATTTCTGACATTTTGGAATTTTCAAATTCTTCCTTATTTATTAATTGTCCTATATTAAAGGAAAATTGGCTACGAAAGTGCCATGCATTAAGCATGAAAAAGTCCGGGGCTCTACATCCTCCCCCCTTACAAAAATTTCATCCTCGAAATTTAGACGATACTTGCATTTCAAACCAAAACAAAATTTCAAGTCATATACAAAACCTATACAAAACTCATTCAAACAATTACGGGTACTTCGCTCTGACTTCGGCCTCTTGCTCCCACGTAGACTCTTCTCAAGCATGATGTTGCCACTACACGAGAACCAACGGAATCATTTTGTTGCGAAGGACTTGATCTCTCCGATCCAATATATGAACCGGCCTCTCAACTAAAGTGAGATCCTCTCAAAATTTCCAACGGCTCCAAGTCTATGACATGCAAAGGATCCGCAATGTACTTCCGAAGCATAGACACATGGAAAACGTTGTGAACCGCGGCCATGTGAGATGGAAGAGCTACCCTGTAAGCAACTTCACCAACTCGCGTGATGATCTCAAACGGGCCAACATACCGAGGACTAAGCTTGCCTCGCTTGTGTCACGCCCCGAAATACCCCCTAGGAGTTTAGGGATATTTTAGGTGTGACACTACGTACCTGCCAAACCATCCTGTAATGCACAAGATAAACACAGTACTAAATAATGATAATCAGAGCGCGGAAGCTAAACATAATTTATGGAAGCGAAAACTAAATTTTTCTTTTCTTTATAATGATCCAAAATGTAGTATTCCAAGTTAACATAAATAAAAAACACGCCTAAGTCTAAGGTGGACAGGCCCACCTATCAAAATATCAAAATACATAAGACCCAACACTTTCTCGATCAATAGTCACACCCATGGGGCCAATGGTCTAAGTCTCTCGCCTCCGCCTGAGGCTCGACTACTAGATCCTCATACGGTTCTTTCTCCCCGTAGTCCTCCTCTATCCAAGGACCCTGATCACATATGTCAAGAGGGGCTCGCGCACCTGCCGACATAAAAGTACGGCTGAGCATGGAATACTCAGCGAGTACAAGCTACTAGCTAGCCATAACAATAATAACACACGTAATAGTCATACCATGCAAAGCAGTAATAGAAGCATCACGAACTAAACAGTATTTGACATGGTACAATACAATCATTTAAAAGTGTGTGCATGAATGCAAAAACACTGATAAAACCCAAGCTTGAAACCCATGTCCTGTCTCGATATGCCTCGTAGAAATCATGTATGCGTGCATGCATGAATGCATGATCATCATCTTGTAAACTTTCATCTTGTAACTTGTGAGCCAGAGGCTAGCACCCGAATCTCCCTGGGCTGCCAACCTCCTTGATATGCAATGCACTTGTGAGCCAGAGGTTAGTACCCAAATGTCCCTGGGCTACCAACCTCCTTGATATGCAATGCACTTGTGAGCCAGAGGCTAGCACCTGAATGTCCCTGGGCTACCAACCTCCTTGTTATGAAATGCATGGTTTTCTTGTGAGCCAGAGGTTAATACCCGAATCCTCCCTGGGCTACCAACCTCCTTGACATGCAATATTTTCTTGTTGTTTATTATGCACATGCTCTTGAAAACTCGGTTCATGCTATCATGCGTGCTCGTGTACGTGTCCATAATGGCAATCATGATAATGGGAGTAACCAAGATATGACATTACAATTCAATTCATGATATGAACATAGGTAACATAAGTAGTTTGCATAACATTTGATCAATTTATCGTTTATAAGAACGCATGCATAAAAACCCATTTCCATATTCTTCCTTTAGATCATTTATTCATATTTTAGGCATTTTGTCAAACACAACACAGGCAATGTTTCTAAATAATTCATCTTGTTCTTTTTAGCGCATATTTTCCATCCAAACATCAAGGTAAGTTCATTATTGGTAAAATACCCATCCACCATTTCCATCACACACATCACACAACATACATCTCGGCATCCAATCGCCACATCCAACATTCCATCCACACATCCACACCTTTTCCATTATCTTGTTTATATTTAATGGGGGATAACACATTTCATAAGAAGGAAAACATAATGTAAAGAATCACATCTTTATGTAGAAAACCTAGATTTTTGCTAGGGAAAGTTAGTAGGGTGTACTAACCTTGCTCAAGGCTTGATCCTTAGTGGGAAACTTGATTGAAGCTCCAAAAAGGTTAGGGAACAACCCTTGCTTGAGGAAGACTCGAGTTGGGGAAGAAACCCCTTTCAAAATGTACGTAAGATGGCTGCCCTAGCTTGGAGAGTGGCTCCCACACAAGCTTGAGCCTTGAACTTGAAGCAAATCCAAGTTTGAGGACGACCCAGGATGGTCCACCCCTTTGATTTCTTCCTCAATGGAAACCCTAGCTCAAAACCCTCTTCTTCTCACTCTCTAGCTCTCAAAATGTCTAAGGGTTGTGAATGAGGGCTCAAAGGGTCGAGCAAACCCTTATGGGTAAGGGTTTAACACCAAAAGACGAAAACGCCCTTACTGAAATTTCTGCAAAAACATGAGTGCCGAACACGTTGAGCTGTGAATAGTGCCAAACACGTTGTGTTGTGAATAGTGCCGAACATGTTGTGCTGTGAATAGTGCCGAACACGTTGTGCTGTGAATAGTGCCAAACACGTTGTGCAGTGAATAGTGCCAAACACGTTGTGCTGTGAATAGTGCCGAACACGTTGTGCTGAGCTTGTTGCCCGTTGTCTTATGCATAACGTGCCCATCGTGAGCTGTACAACGTACACGCTGTTTGCTGCACAACGTACCCGTTGTCTATTGCACAACGGATGCACAACGTATACGTTATCAGAGCTAGAGCTACGTTATCAGAGTACGTTGTCTGTGCCTTATCAGAGCACGTTGTCCGAGCTACGTCCTTAGTACCTTCTGAGCTACGTCCTTAGTGCATAACCGAGCTACGTCCTTAGTGCCTTCCGAGCTACGTCCTTAGTGCATAACCGAGCTACGTCCTTAGTGCCTTCCGAGCTACGTCCTTAGTGCATAACCGAGTTACGTCCTTAGTGCATAACCGAACTACGTCCTTAGCGCATAACCGAGCTACATCCTTAGTGCATAACCGAGCTACGTCCTTAGTGCATAACCGAGCTACGTCCTTAGCGCATAACCGAGCTACGTCCTTAGTGCCTTCTGAGCTACCAATTGCCTGTAGGTCCAGACTGTTTTGGCCATATCTTTTGACTCGTTCGTCCGATTTTGACGATTCAACTTGCGTTGGGTTCGTACTTCGAAAAGGAACATTTCTGACATTTCAAAATTTCCAATTTATTCCTTATTTATTAATTATACCTCTTTAAAGGCAAAATGGCAACGAAAGTGTCATGCATTAAATGTGAAAAAGGTCCGGGGCTCTACAGCTTGCCAAATCTCATAATCCCCTTGCTAGGAGATACCTTCACAAAGACTTGATCCCCAACCTGGAATTCCAAGTCCCTGCGGCACGTGTCGCATAACTCTTTTGACGATCTTGAGCGGCTCTCATCCGATCCCGGATGATCATGACTATACTAGGAGTATACTCGTTCAACTTCGGACCTAACACCTTTCTTTCTCCTACCTCATTCCAGTAGAGGGGACACCTGCAGCTTCACCCATGTAAGGCCTCAAATGGTGCCATTTGGATGTTCGCCTGATAGCTATTGTTATAGGCGAATTCAACCAAAGACAAGTGTTCTTCCCAACTGCCCTCGAAATCCAACATACATGCCCGAAGCATGTCTTCGATAACTTGGTTCACTCTCTCAGTTTGTCCATCCGTTTGTGGATGAAATGCAGTGCTGAAATCAAGTCGGGAACCCATGGCTTCCTGAAAACTCTTCAAGAATCTTGATGTGAATCTTGGATCTCAATTTGAGACAATACTGACTGGCACCCCGTGTAGCCTAACCACTTCCCTGATGTACAGAGCGGCCAACTGATTAGAATTGAACGTGGTCCGGTAAGGTGAGAAATGCACAGACTTAGTCAAACAGTCCACCACAACCCAAATCGCATCTGAGCCAACTATGAAGCTCATGGAGATGTTCTCCCATTTCCACTCGGGAATAGGAAGAGACTGTAATAGACCTATGGGTCGCATGTGCTCTGCTTTCACCTGCTGGCACACCAAACACCGTGCCTCATACTCCACAACCTCCCTCTTCATATTCCGCCACCAATAGTGATTCTTGAGATTCCGGTACATCTTTGTACCCCTAGGACGCACTGTGTACTTCAAACGATGTGCCTCATCCATGATCTCTCGTCGAAGATCTGCATTGGCTGGAACACACAGCCTTCCTTTAAACGTAATAGCACCTCGACTAGTAAGAGAAAAGTCTTCACTACCCTTGGCAACTTCCTTGTCCCGATAAGCCAACAATTCAGCATCCGTGGCTTGGTATTCTTGGATCGAATCTATAATATATGGTCGAACCGTGACATTTGCCAAAACAGGACCGCAAACTGTATCATTCACACTAATGTCCAGATTTGCCAAATCCTCCAATAATCTCCATTCTTGCACCAACATGTGTGCTAATAACCCCGGAGGTCTTCTACTCAAAGCGTCCGCTACAACGTTTGCTTTGCCCGGGTGGTATTGGACGGTGCAGTCATAGTCTTTCAAAAATTCCATCCAACGCCGTTGCCTTAGATTCAGCTCCTTTTGGGAAAAGAGATACTTGAGAATCTTGTGATCCGTGAACACATAGAACTCCACCCCATAAAGGTAATGGTGCCAAATCTTGAGTGTAAACATGACCGCCGCAAGCTCCAAGTCGTGCGTGGGATAATTCTTTTCATGCTCTTTCAATTGCCTCGATGCATAAGCAATGACTTTCTTGTGTTGCATGAGCACACACCCAAGTCCAACATGCGAGGCATCACTGTACACCTCATAACCACCATGTTCGGATGGCACTGTAAGGACGAGGGCCATGGTAAGCCTCTTCTTTAGTTCTGTGAAACTGATCTCACAATTATCACTCCATACAAATTTTGCATTCTTCCTTGTCAAATAAGTGAGCGGTGCCGCAAGGCTAGAGAAACCCTCTACGAATCTCCTCTAGTAGCCTACCAACCCAAGGAAACGGCGTATCTCTGTGACACTCTTGGGCCTCGCCCAACTCATGACTGCCTCTATCTTCTTCGGATCTACCGAAATGCCTTTCACGGATACGACGTGGCCTAGGAATGCCACCTCTTCCAACCAAAACTCATACTTGCTTAATTTAGCATACAACTTGTGCTCTCTCAGCATTTCCAAAGCAAGGCAAAGGTCTCGCATGTGATCTTCCCGTGTCTCGGAATACACCAAGATATCATCGACAAACACGATCACGCATCGATCCAGGTATAGCCGGAACACCCGGTTCATTAAATCCATAAAGGCTGCTAGCGCATTTGTGAGACCAAAAGGCATCACCAAGAACTCATAGTGTCCGTATCGAGTCCGAAAAGCAATTTTGGGCACATCCTCAGCCTTGATCTTCAACTGGTGGTAACCGGACCGAAGATAAAAATTTTGCTCCCTTCAACTGATCGAACAAGTCATCAATCCTAGGCAATGGGTACCTATTCTTTATAGTGACTTTGTTCAACTGCCGATAATCGACGCACATCCGCATCGAGCGATCCTTCTTCTTAACAAATAACACCGGGGTACCCCACGGTGAGACACTTGGTCGAATGAAACCAAGGCCTTGCAATTCCTCCAACTGTGTCTTCAACTCCTTAAGTTCAATAGGGGCCATTCTATATGGAGCCCTGAAAATAGGAGCTGTGCCTGGTGCAAGCTTGATCACAAACTCAATCTCCTTGTCTGGAGACAATCCTGGCAACTCCTCTAGAAACACATCTAGGAATTCACTCACGACCGGAATAGTTGAAGAGTCCTTTGCCTCAGGGTTCGCTAGGCTCAACGCCGCAAAATGGGCAATATCTCTACTTCTCAATCCCTGAAAGTGAAATAGTTTTCCTTCTACTGGCCGGAAGAGTACCATCTTTTCAAAGCAAGCTACATGCCCATGATGCGCTGCTAACCAATCCATTCCCAATATAAGATCAAAGTCGTGAAATCCGAGAACGATTATATCAACCGCCAACTCGTGGCTCTCCACTTGAACCACACTGCTCCTATACACTTTATCCGACAATACTGTCTTGCCAAGAGGAGTCGAAATGGCTAACTCCGGTTCCAACTGGCTAGGCTCGGAGGAAAAGCCTTGAGAGAAACGCGGTGATACGAATGAATGAGTAGACCCGGTGTCGATCAATACTCGAGCCAAACATTCATTGACAAGTAAGGTTCCTGAAATTTTAGCTAGCTAAGTCAATCCATGCATCAACAGCGTATACATATCGGTATATATACATATAATCATGCCATATATGTACACAATCTAATGATCCATAACTAAAATTTAAGGAAAATTAAATAAACTACAACTGCATACCTTGCCCTACATCGTCAGATGCAAGTGTATCACCCTCTGTCATGGTAAAAACTCGCCCCTGGTTCGCCTGTCGAGGCGGAGGTGTAGACCGGGTAGTCTGGGATGACGCCTGATATGATCCTGCTGGGTGTGCTGGGGGCCTAATCCCCTAAGACTGGCCCGGTAAATGCCGAGTAGAGCAATCCCTGATCATATAGCCCTGGCGACCGTAATAATAACATCCACCCGATGCTCTTCGGCAATCTCCTGTCGGATGCCTTTGGCCGCATAAAGTGCAGACTTCATGTGTGTAAGTCAGAGGGGCCGGAGGTGAAGCATACTTCACTGCTTGAGGTGCCACTGGTGTGGGGCCGGAAGAGCCTGAGGTCGTGGTGCCTGAGGCACGTACGACCGTGGAACTGGAGGCGCATAAGATGGCCTCATAGGTGGTGCTGGCCACGTGTACTGATAAGGGCCGGTACGAGCCCGCCTCTCTGGAGGTGCGGAACTACTAGGTTGGCCTCTCGCCAACTCCCTCTTCTTGGACACGGCCTCGGAATTCGCCTTGACCAATAAGGTTTTGTCTACTACTTCCGGATAAGTAGTGTGCCTGAAAGCCGATACTTTCTCCATAATGACATCCTTGTGCCCTTGCTCAAATCTCCTCGCCTTCCTTGCCTCAGTAGTAACCATGTGTGGTGCAAATCTAGAGAGCTCCGAGAACTTAGCCTCATATTGTGCTACTGACATCAAACCTTGCTCAAGGTTGATGAATTCTCTCTCTTTCTTTTCCCGTGCTCCGATCGGAAAGTACTTCTTATAAAAACTATCCTTGAACTCCTCCCAACTCCAAGGTTGACCCTGCATGGTCAAATCTCGCGTCCTCAAGGCGGACAACCACTAATGGTGTGCCTCACCCTCAAGTATGAAAACTGCCCATGGTACTTTCTCTTCCACTGTCGGCGATAGGACCGCAAATATCTTTTTGAACTGGAGGATCCAAGCCTCCGCAGCAAGACGGTCCACACTCCCATGGAATGATGGAGGCCTCAATCTCCTGAATGCCTCAACTCCAGCTGTACGATGTACTGGACCTGTGGGCAATGGAGTAGGTGCCGCTGAAGAAGGTATCGCCTGTCGAGCCGCCAGGATGGCGAGTGTCTCAGCAAAAGAGCCTAAGTCCTGAGAGAGGTTCGGCTGCTCATCCTCATCTCTAGAAGAAGATGAAGCTCTGGTGTGTGGTCCACGACCCCGTGTGCCCTGCCTCATGACTAAAGTCCTGGGAACAATAGCACCACATGAGTCTAACTTGAAACCACAATTTATCGTATTGGTTCAATTCATCATAATTCAATTCCACAAATTGTATAACACTAGCATACATCACATCAAGTCATTAAGTATTTATCATATTATACTTCGGTGTTCTAGCGTCTCTAAGACCCCGTACTTGGTTGAAACAACCATTTTGACTATGACTAAAGTTTAGTCTTACACTTGAATCATGACTCACTTCCGACTCACTTCCTTCCTAACTTGTTTCCTGACATATGCTCTTGTCAAGCCGTGGTATTAGATTCTAAGTGACCCTAGAGACCTAAAGCCTAAGCTCTGATACCACTTCTTGTCGCGAACCGAAACCCACCCTAGAAGTTAGAGTGAATCTTGGACGACTAATCATGACTTGCATGACTTGCTTGACAAATCAACCTGCAAAACCCACAGAGCATGTACAATAGATGATAAAAACAGCGGAAACAAACTCTAACATACTACAGCGGAAGTCGATCAAATCTCTATGTATATACATGATTCAAGTTTGATACAAAAAAAGGGAATCAAAACAAAGAAAGTGCGGACATGCCCCCCAAAATACATGGATATAACTCTCTAGCTCACCCACAGCTATCCACTCAGAATCTACCACCACCTAATAATAACCCTCACCCTGAGGTTCCTTCACAGGCTCCTCAACGTACTCCTCCTCCACCCACAGGCTCGGAGAACAGACATCAAATGGAGCAGTAGCTCCCTCAGTACCTGCCGACATAAGAAGTACGCCTGAGCATGGAATACTCAGCGGGTACCAAATACTAACCAACAGTCATAGCAACACCATAGCAGTATAGGAAGCAGGAAACAGTTCACATATATAAAGCAGGAACAATTAATATCAGAACAAGGAAATAAAGAAATTTATAATCATGCATGCATTTCATAAAAATCGATAAAACCCTTGAAAACATAGTGCACTTGACTTGACTGAAATTACCCTTTTCGTGATTGAAAACTTGTCTATCGTGTCATGCGTGTCATGCTTGTATCATGCTTGCTTGCTCGGAAAATAAACTACTTGTGAGGGAAGGGAGACCCTTCTTCCTAGAATGCTCATGCTTCTCATCATGCTTGCTTAGAAAATAATCTACTTGTGAGGGAAGGGAGACCCTTCTTCCTAAATGCTCATGTCATGTCATGCTTGCTGGGAAAGTAAACTACTTGTGAGGGAAGGGAGACCCTTCTTCCTAAATGCACTTGCGAGGGAAGGGAGACCCTTCATTATGAGATGCATGTCTGGTCCTTGCCAAAGCGGAGTGAAGCATATAGTAGGATATGCCCCACCTCTAAATCTCGTTCTTGAAAATAACGATAATTCATGTCATGCATGCCGTGCTCGTGGAATCGTGTGCATACTTGCAGTGGAATTTAAATATGACATATGAGGATTTCACAATATATATAGCATGTCGCAATTTAAACAATAAGCATTTGTGACATTTTAAGGGAACAAGAACTCACACTATCATAAGCACTAACATGTTCATAAATAATTAAGCATGCATTTTCTTAATTTATCCTTCGTGTTATGCACCTTGGCATTTCATCAAGCATAGGGTGTGTCCATTATTTATTTAAACCTAAATCATGCTTTTCTAGGTGGGTTATACTGACATCATACATGTTTGTTCATTATGGATACAATGCCCTCCCCATTTCATTTATCACAACCATACATACGGCATTCAATCACCCATTCACATCCACAACCATCCATTCATCCCCTTAGGTTTATACATTATGAAATCAATAAAGAAGAAGGGAATAAAAGAGGTATGAACTAGGAGGGTAGCAAGAGGCACCTACCTTGACCAATGAGGGAAAGAATCCTAAAAGTTGGGTTTTTCGGTCGTTGAAACGAATCACCCTATTTCAATACTTTAATTTAATCTGAATCCTGCATACATATGAGAATGGTATAGGGCTTGTGTCGGATGTTGAATCCTCACTCGGGGTTAGTTAGTTAGTGCAATAAAGAAAATAAAAAAATAAAAATAATGAAATAAAGAAAAGATTAAAATGGTGGAGTGGTGAGAATGATGGAATAATGTGATTTTTTTAAAAACACTTTTGTTTGAGAAATTATTAAGGTCTACCACTATCCATGAAACAAGCATAAAACATAATTAAACATGAGAAAAAAAAACTAACATTTATTTAGAATGATTCATTAAATTAAAAAGTACTTACAACACTTGAAGACAAAGAAATTGCAAGAGCATTCGAAAGTAAAGCTGTAAAAATGGTGAGATGGAGAGCTTTCTTCTTCACTTTTTTCTTTTTCTCCTTCCTTTGCAAGAGTCACCAAAGATGGAGATATACCAAGAGATAGAGAGAGAACAAAAGATCCGTAGGTGAGAGAGAAGAGGTTAGATGATAGAGAGTGGGGTGAGAGAGAGGGAGAGAGAAAAGGGGTTGAGAAATGAGAGAGAGATGAGAAGAGAAGTTAGGGGGGAAGGAATCATTTTTTAGAGGAAGAGATGGTGTATGTTATATAGGATCATAGTTAGGGTTTGGAGAGAAAGAGGGTGTGATGGGATGGACGGCTAGGATTTCGTAGAGAAAAAGAGAAATTAGGGTTTCACTTTTGAAAAGTGAGTTGTTAGGATGGGAGAGAAATTAGGAAAGAAAGTAAGAAATGGAAGGGGATTAGGGTTTTGAAAGAAAATGAGATGGGTGGCTAGGATTTACTAGAAGGTGGTGGCTAGGTTTAGGAAAAAGAGATGGGATTTGGGTTTTTGAACTAACTAGGGTTTTGAAAAGTAAGGATGGACGGCTAAGATGATTAAGGTTGGACGAATAGGATTAGGAGAGAGAGATTAGGGTTTTGAGAAATAAAAGAGAAAAAGAAGAGAAAATGATGGAAGAGGCTTTTGAACCCTGGTCTCTAACACAGACTCCCATAGATTTCACCAACTAAGCAAGCTTTTCTCCTTTGTCTTGTATAGTGATCTTTATTACTCAAGTCCTCTTTCTTGGAAATCTACTCTTCAGCTCCCTAGGCCTCATTATGTAATTGCGATCTCTTGGCTTAGCCCATACTTGGCCTGTATCTACTTGGTATAGCCTGTTGGCTCTTTAGTCTTCAGTAATGGGCTTTGATGCTTAACTACGGCCTCCGGTCCTTGAAAATAGTCCAGTTAGGGTTCCTGAGACACTTAAAACACGTAATGAGAGTTTATTGAAATGGCTCAGTATCTCGACTTTCAGAAATGTGTTTAAACTATGCAAATATACCATTTTTACCAGAAATATGTGTTATGCAATGGAGGGAACTCTTACGTAGAAAAGTTTGTAAAAATGCAAGTTTTACGTAAAAGAGTGCGATAATGTTAAAAGGATAATCGTGAAAAACAAACACTTTTAAGCGAATATCACAACCCCCAACCAGCATATTGCCAGTCCTTGGCAATTAGTGCGAAAAAATGGAGCTTGAAAGGGTTTGACACATGCTACACACTGTTTCTCATTACTCAGAGAAAACTCCGTTTGTCAAATTATTTCAAGGATGTAACAAAATATTTAAAAATTAGAGCTCAGTTAGTAAGTTTCAGCAAGAATACAGATGGACACTCAACACAAGAAAAGTCAGCTTCCGCGTGTGTGTGTGATCAATATCATCATTATCCGGCAGTAGAGATTTTCAGATCACCTCTAAGATTATATGTCTTGACCTCAATTCTCACTTGTATACCACTCAGAAGTGAATCACTTGGAAATGGTTTTATTTCTTTTCTCTCAAATTATATGTGAAGAGATATATTGATGAAAATAGGCAAATATCACATATATTGTCTAGAAAGGAGGACATTAGAAAATAAGATCTCATGATAGGAATATCATGTCACTCGGAACGTTAGATCAAACTCTATAGTTTCTCTTTCTCCATTCTCCACATCCTATGATTGTGCTAACCCAAAATCAAGTAGGACTTTACTAGGTTGTATTGAAGCTTGGGATTGGTTTAGAAAAAAAAAGGGACACAGGGATTCAAAGTTCTGAGAGGATATCTCAATATTTTTTACAATTTTTCCTGAGGGAGTAACACCAGTTCCTTTTTCTTTTTCTTCTTTCATTTTTTGATCTTTTTGAGATTGCTCAATATTGTTTTTCAGCTTTCCATATTTTCTTTTCAGTTCGAACTCACTTGGTTTTTCTTTCCTTCTTGATTTCTATCTTTCATGGTGTACCCATACCACTTACTCTTTTATCCTTCTCAGAAATAGGGTCGCAAGTCATATTTCTTATCTAGATTGGGTTTTCGGTTAATGGGTTGACAAGAAAAGGTTCTCATTAAAGGCTCAAAAGGGTTTTCTACAGATGTAAAAGTTAGGTAAGCTAAAAAGTCTGAAAGGTTACCAACATGGCCTATATCATTTTCTAGGGTTGCACTAGCATGTCTAATGTCTTGAATGGATACAGAGAAAGTTCTTTTGTAATGACCCAATGTTTGATGTCGTTCTGAGTTTAATGATCAAATCAAGAATTAATGAGATCTATCAAAGGAATATGTGTTGGCTGGAAGAACTTGTGAGTCAACTTGTGACTCGGGAAATTTTATTTGTATAACCCTCTGAAATGATGAAATGCTCTAAAGCTTACTGGGTTAGGTCTCCACAAATATTCTTCTAGGATCTCTAGAGAATCTGAACTTAGGATGACTCTGATGTTGATTTTGTGCAATTTTGTGCCGAATCTGAATTTTCTAAGCATCTCAATCCAAAGTAGTACTTAACTAAGTGCTAACTTGTATTTCAAAAGATGACATCCCTTTCAATAAGTAGACTAACGGTTAGTTTTGGTCTCATCATTGTAAAGTTACTTGAAAACATTTTTGAAAGTATTAGAAAAACTCTCTTTTTTTTTTCTTTTTTTTTTTTTTAATAAAAAGAAAATAAGCCTATATATCCTACCCGCAAAACCCAGAGTTCTACCTCCTAGGTGGCCTACGGGACAGGCCGGAAGCTTTCACAGTCTCTAAAGCTCCAAAGAGTTAGCAAAAGAAAACTTTTTTTTTTGTTTTTTTTTTCAAAGGGAAAACATGAGTTTTGGAAAATACCACCCCCAAACAAAAGATAGCACCGTCCTCGGTGCTTATGACCGAGACAAAAAGATATGACTTTGGACTACAAGATGCAAAAGTTGAGGAAGGGTATTACCAGCTTGGCAGAAATTGTACACTGGTAGGTATCTGCAAAAGTAATGAGAACCGTACAACCTGAAAAATAGTGCCAAAATATATGCAAGATAATCATGCAACTCATGAATCTCGGAATTGCCTTTTCGACAGCGATAAGTTTAACGTCTTCAGCCAGACACAAAAGGGGTACATAAATGCACCCCCAAACAAGTTGGAAACACGGAGACTGAGTGAGTCATCAGTCTTCATAGACAGGGTCGATAAGATCGTTCTCAACTAACACCAACCAGTGGTTTTGGAATGACCCCCGTAGGTTGTATGTCCTTTAAGCCTAACGGTTGATAGACGGAGAATCTCAAGAGATGCACACTAGCTCCTAGGACTAGCAAAGTCGTACAGATGAAATCATTTGTTATGATGCACTGAACGGTAGGGCTTCCAGGATCCTTGAATTTGAACACAGTGGCCTGTTCAACTAGAAATGGATCCTTAGATGCTTGTGTACACAGCTTGACTATGCATAAGTCTTTGAGGAACTTCGCATAGTATGGAATCTGCTTGAACAAGATATTGATTGGTATGTTTTTCAAGACTTCTTTGATCTCTAAAATTTTTTGGTCCCGATTATTCTGGACAAGCCTTTCTGGGAAAGGTGGTTTCAACGGACAAATGGGCTTGTCGTCAGCCTGAGGTATCTGCACAGAAATATCAGATTTGGGTGCAGATGTAGAAGCATCAAGTTGGATGTGAAATTGGGATTCTCTAATCTAAGGTTAGAAGGTGGTGCTTTTGAGGGCACCAAGGATGGTGGTACTCCTATATCAATAGTTTTACCTGAACAGAGGGCGGTATCAGCTTGGATCTCTCCTTGAAAATTCTGGTTCTTTGACTGTAATTCGACTTCAGAAACTATCTCCTGTTCAATCGGATTTTGAATTGTTTGGCTTGGTAAGTTACCTATCTCGCTCTCAGCTTCTAATTGATCCAGACGTTGTTCTAGACGTTGAAGGGCTTGTTCTTGCCTGGTCATAAACTGGGAGAGAAGGTCTTCTAGACTAAGTTTAGGAGTAGATTGTGGAGGTGCAGAGAAGGGAAGCTCAGGTACCAATTCACAATTATAGCTCATCAATGTATACTCATTGTAGGATTGAGGAGTCGGGAGGGCGCTCTATTGATCAAAATAAGAATTTTGGGTGAATTGCTGGTACAACGACTGTGAGTACTGTCCATCATACTGTATATCGGATTGGTTAAACCCGGAATGATTTGTGCTATGGTATGGTTGCTGTTGTGGACCAGACTCTTGCTCCCAAGAGAAACTGGAATGATGATTCCAAGTATCCGGATGATAAGTTTGACAATAGGAATTTGGGTTATAGGAGTCATGGTAATAGAAACTTTGGCTATAGAAATTTGCATAAGTCTCAATAAGAGGCCTTTCTGCTGCCATGGAAAGGATGAGGAAGGTGAAGACTCTGTAAATGATTCTAGGAGAATTGAATGACTCTTAGATCGAATCAATCGCTTGTTGGATCGGATCCAATAGGGCATATACTTGAAAAATACGCCCTAGAGCTGGCAAAAAATTACCAAAGGAGACACTAACCTGAGTGAATTTATATGATGCGCACAGAACACAAAGATAACCCTAAGCCAAAGCTAAACAATCAACAGTTTTCTGGGCTTTATCTTTTTATCTGTGTGGGCAAGTAGATTATGACAGTGGGCGGGACCACTGATTTTATCTTGTTTAATTCGCCGGACTGACTTGCACTCCAGGGTTCTCACAAAGGTTTCACTTACAAGTTAACCTTCCAGTACTAACATGAGTTAACTACAAGAGAATCCGTAGCCTAGACAGACGTGTCGCACAATGGCAAGCTTAAGTATGTCCCAGACTAGCCGGATCAGTCAAGTAGTTTGACAAGTGTATTCCCGAAAGAATAACTTGGGCTAGATTGTGTTCCTAAGTCAACAAGCACAGTTAACCAACAAGATTTTGAGGAGGCCACTTAAGAGCTCAGTATACTAAACTAGTAGGGACCTGTGGGTATGTTAGAAAATAGGGACCCACGCTCGTGGTCTTATTCTACTCAAAAATGAAGGATTCACTGATTTTGTGATGGTCCTATGAACACCGAGCTAAATTTGGCTCTAAATCTTGGTTCATTTTATTAAATTGCTTTTGGGTTCACACAGCTGGAGTGACGAGGTGGGTGATGAAGTCCCACCAGTTTCAAGTAGAGCTGGGTTTGCTCTTTAATTAATGTATTTTTCGGCCATCCACGCAGTTTGAAAAAGTTGTACAAAAGCAAATAAACAATCACCACCTAGATGCTCAATCAACACCTGGGATTGCTTTTAAGTGAGGTATAGAACACGTACCTACCCGTGGGCTATGCCACGGGGTCGCCTCCATGAGGTAGGGAGGGGTAATGGGCTTGGGCCCACTCCGAGCTAGTACTCCCTACTCACACTCCTTCCCTGTGCACAAGTTAGTGCACAATAAAATATAGGTCACGTGATTGGGAATTATTTTTGGAAGGTGGCTGCCTTTAAGGGGTTGCACACAATATTCAGTTAATTAGGCAGATTAATTAATTTCCAAATTTGGATTTTAATTCAAACTTAGTAGTTTCCTAAAGTAGGGAACTACTATTTCTAAATTTTCCCTCAAGTTTTGGAAACCTTCCAATTTATATTGGTGAAATCAGGGCAAACTTCCCAAAATGGAATTGTGTTAAAGATAGACTTTTTCCACTATAAAGATTTAGAAATTTTTTGAAAATTAGAAATTTTCAAACAAATATGCTAAATCTCTAAAAGATATGGGAAAATGCCTAAAATTAACAAAATTCTTATTTGAAAAGTCTCTAAAAGTAATAATTCCCAAAATACTAATCACCTAAAAAAAACATAATGTAAATCTAAACCTAACACTTTTTTTTTTGTTGTTGTTGTTGTTTTTTTTTTGTTTTTTTCGGTCAAGGGTTGCTAAGCCCTTGAACACATATCTAAAAATAATAATAATAAAAAAAAAGATGTAGAAAGTCCTAAATTATTACAAGTTGCACTCGGCCATCCGAGGCTTAAAAAAGTAAAAATAAAAATAACCAAGTAGAAAAGAAAGAGAAAAAGGGGATCCCAAATCCCTTGTTGTTTTTTTTTTTTTTTTTTTCTGAAAATTTTCTTCTTTCTTTATGCACTTCCTTCACCCAAGCGGCAACGGCGCCATTTGAAAGTAGGGTTTTTTGGTCGTTGAAACAAATCACCCTATTTCAATACTTTAATTTAATCCGAATCCTGCATACATATGAGAATGGTATAGGGCTTGTGTCGGATGTCGAATCCTCACTCGGGGTTAGTTAGTTAGTGCAATAAAGAAAATAAAATAATAAAAATAATAAAATAAAGAAAAGATTAAAATGGTGGAGTGGTGAGAATGATGGAATAATGGGATTTTTTTAAAAACACTTTTGTTTGAGAAATTATTCAGGTCTACCACTATCCATGAAACAAGCATAAAACATAATTAAACATAAGAAAAAAAAACTAACATTTATTTAGAATGATTCATTAAATTAAAAAGTACTTACAACACTTGAAGACAAAGAAATTGCAAGAGCATTCGAAAGTAAAGCTGTAAAAATGGTGAGATGGAGAGCTTTCTTCTTTACTTTCTTGCTTTTTCTCCTTCCTTTGCAAGAGTCACCAAAGATGGAGATATACCAAGAGATAGAGAGAGAACAAAAGATCCGTAAGTGAGAGAGAAGAGAGAAAAGGGGTTGAGAAATGAGAGAGAGATGAGAAGAGAAGTTAGGGGGAAGGAACCATTTTTTAGAGGAAGAGATGGTGTAGGTTATATAGGATCATAGTTAGGGTTTGGAGAGAAAGAGGGTGTGATGGGATGGACGGCTAGGATTTCGTAGAGAAAAAGAGAAATTAGGGTTTCACTTTTGAAAAGTGAGTTGTTAGGATCGGAGAGAAATTAGGAAAGAAAGTAAGAAATGGAAGGGGATTAGATTTTTGAAAGAAAATGAGATGGGTGGCTAGGATTTACTAGAAGGTGGTGGCTAGGTTTAGGAAAAAGAGATGGGATTAGGGTTTTTGAACTAACTAGGGTTTTGAAAAGTAAGGATGGACGGCTAAGATGATTAAGGTTGGACGAATAGGATTAGGAGAGAGAGATTAGGATTTTGAGAAATAAAAGAAAAAAAGAAGAGAAAATGATGGCAGAGGCTTTTGAACCCTGGTCTCTAACACAGACTCCCATAGATTTCACCAACTAAGCAAGCTTTTCTCCTTTGTCTTGTATAGTGATCTTTATTACTCAAGTCCTCTTTTTGGAAATCGACTCTTCAGCTCCCTAGGCCTCATTATGTAATTGTGATCTCTTGGCTTAGCCCATACTTGGCCTGCATCTACTTGGTATAGTCTGTTGGCTCTTTAGTCTTCAGTAATGGGCTTTGATGCTTAACTACGGCCTCCGGTCCTTGAAAATCATCCAGTTAGGGTTCCTGAGACACTTAAAACACGTAATGAGAGTTTATTGAAATGGCTCAGTATCTAGACTTTCAGAAATGTGTTTAAACTATGCAAATATACCATTTTTACCAGAAATGTGTGTGTTATGCAATGGAGGGAACTCTTACGTATAAAAGTTTGTAAAAATGCAAGTTTTACGTAAAAGAGTGCGATAATGCTAAAAGGAAAATCGTGAAAAACAAACACTTTTAAGCGAATATCAAATCCCCTTCCAAAACGTGCGTGAGTTACTGCCCTAGCTTAGGAAATGTGCTCCTCACGAGCTTGAATCTTGATCTTGAAGGAAAACGAGCTTGGGAATGTAAATATGCAAACCCTAGGTTAGAATCTCCTTCTCCTCTTCCTCGAGCTCTCAAAATACTCTAAGTGTTGGGAATGAGCCCTAAAGGCTCGGGCAAACCTTGATAAGCAAGGGTATAACACCCAAATGCCGAAAATGCCCTTAATGAAACTCTGCAAAAACACGAAGACCTAGCGATCGGTGGTTATGACCTATCGATCGGTTGCCTACCAAGCGATCGGTGTTCTTGACCGGGCGATCGGTCAAAAAAATGCTCTCTGGAAAATTTCCCCATACAAAAAAGTGCACCCGTCGATAGCCTCCGATCGATCGGTTTTGGACCGATCGATCGGTGGTCTGCAAGTCCAAACTGTTTTGGCCATATCTTTTGACCCGTTCGTTGGATTTTGACGATTCAACTTGCGTTGGATTCATACTTCGAAAAGGAACATTTCTAACCTTTCAGAATTTTCAATTTCTTTTTATTTATTAATTGTACTATATTAAAGGCAAATTGGCTACTAAAAAGCCATGCATTAAGCATGAAAAAGTCTGGGGCTCTACATCCTCCCCCCCTTACAAAAATTTCATCCTCAAAATTTAGACGATACTTGCATTACAAACCAAAACAAAATTTCAAGTCATATACAAAACCTATACAAAACTCATTCAAACAATTCCTGGTACTTCGCTTTGACTTCGGCCTCTCGCTCCCACGTATACTCTTCTCGAGCATGATGTTGCCACTGCACGAGAACCAACGGAATCATTTTGTTGCGAAGGACTTGATCTCTCTGATCCAATATATGAACCGGCCTCTCAACTAAAGTGAGATCCTCTCGAATTTCCAATGGCTCCAAGTCTATGACATGCGAAGAATCCGCAATGTACTTCCGAAGCATAAACACATGGAAAACGTTGTGAACCGTAACCATGTGAGGTGGAAGAGCTACCCTATAAGCAACTTCACCAACTCGCGTGATCATGAGCGGCTTTCAACCGATCCCAGATGACCTTAACCTTATTCGCAATGTTTGCCACGTACTCTGCCACATCCCTCTTCATATTCTGCCATATTCCTCTTTCATTGATGATCCGCATTGGCCGAAACACACAATCTTCCCCTGAATGTAATAGCACCTTGGCGAGTGAGAGAGAAGTCCTCACTATCCTTAGCAACTTCCTTATCCCAGAAAGCCAACAAGTCAGCATCCGTGGCTTGATACTCTTAGATCAAATCTATAATGTACGGCCGAACCATGACATTTGCCAAAACAGGACTGCGGACGGAGTCATTCACACTAATGTCCAGATTAGCCAAATCTTCCAATAGCTTCCATTCCCGCACCAACATGTGAGCCAAAAAATTTGGAGGTCTTCTACTCAAAGCGTCAGCCACTACATTCGCTTTGCCCCAGTGGTACTGGATGGTGCATTCATAGTCTTTCAAAAATTCCATCCAATGCTGTTGCCATAGATTTAGCTCCTTTTGGGAAAAGAGATACTTGAGGCTCTTGTGGTCCGTGAACATATAGAACTCTTTCCCGTAAAGGTAATGATGCCAAATCTTGAGTGCAAACACGATTGCAGCAAGTTCCAAGTCGTGCCTGGGGTAATTCTTTTCATGTTCTTTCAATTGCCTTGATGCATTGGCAATGACTTTCTTATGCACAAGCACGCACCTAAGCCTGACGTGCAAGGCATCACTATACATCTCATAACCACCACGTTCGAATGGCACAGTAAGGACGGGGGTCGTGGTAAGTCTCTTCTTCAATTCCGTGAAACTGATCTCGCACTTATCACTCCATGCAAACTTTGCATTTTTTCTTGTCAAATAAGTGAGTGGTGCTGCAAGGCTCGAGAAACCCTCTACAAATCTACTGCAGTATCCTGTCAACCAAGGAAACTATGGATTTCTATGACACTCTTGGGCCTCGCCCAACTCATGACTGCCTCTATCTTCTTCGGATCCACCGAGATGCCTTCCACAGAAACAACGTGGCCTAGGAATGCCACCTCTTCTAACCAAAACTCACACTTGCTTGATTTGGCATATAACTTGTGCTCTCTCAGTATTTCCAAAGTAAGGTGAAGGTCTCGCATGTGATCTTCCCGTGTTTGTGAATATATCAGGATGTCATCGACAAACACGATCACGAATTGATCCAGATATGGCCAGAACACCCAGTTCATCAAATCTATAAAGGCTGCCGGCGTATTCGTGAGACCAAAAGGCATCACCAAGAACTCGTAATACCCATACCGAGTCCTGAAAGCAGTTTTGGGAACATCTTCAGCCTTAATCTTCAGTTGGTGATAACCCGATTGAAGATCAATCTTCGAGAAAAATCTCACTCCCTTTAACTGATCGAACAGGTCATCGATCCTAGACAATGGATACCTATTCTTTATATTGACCTTATTCAACTGCTGGTAATCGATGCACATCCGCTTTGAGCCATCCTTCTTCTTAACAAACAAAATTGGGGTACCCTACGGTGAGGCACTTGGTCGAATGAAACTAAGGCCTTGCATCTCCTCCAACTGAGTCTTCAACTCCTTGAGTTCAATCAGGGCCATCCTATACAGGGCCCGAAAGATGGGAGCTGTGCCTGGTGCAAGCTCGATCATAAACTCAATCTCCCTTTCTAGAGGTAACTCTGGCAACTCCTCTGAAAATACATCCAGGAATTTGCTCACGACTGGGATAGTCGAAGAGTCCTTTGCCTCGTGGCTCGCTAGGCTCAACGCCACAAAGTGAGTGATATCTTTACTTCTCAACCCCCAAAAATGAAATGGCTTCCCTTCCATCATCCTGAAGAGTAGCATTTTCTCAAACCAAGCCACATGCCCATGATGCACTGCCAACCAATCCATCCCCAAGATAACGTCGAAGTTTTGGAATCCAAGGACAATGAGATCGACTCCTAATTCATGACTTCCAACTTAGACTGTACTGCATCTGAAAATGCTATCTACTACAACTATTTTACCGAGAGGAGTCGAAATGAATAACTCCAGTTCCAATTGACTAGGCTCCATAGAAAAGCCTTGGGAATAACTCGATGAGACAAACGAATGTGTAGACCCGGTATCAACCAACATACGAGCCAAACACTTGTTGATTAGTAAGGTTCTTGAAATTTTAACTAGCTAAGTCAATCCATGCATCAACATCATATGTATAGATATATAGATATATATAACACGCCATATACATACATAAGGAATAGGGCATAATACGACAATCATGTATAATTGATCAACTTTAAACGCATACCTTGCACTACATCATTAGATGCAAATGCATCACCCTCTGTCAAGGTAAATACTCACCCCTGGTTCACCTAGCGAGGCAGAGGTGTAGACCAGGTAGGCTGGGAGGACGCCTGGTATGATCCTACTGGGCGTTCTGGGGGCCTAATCCCCTAAGACTGGCCTGGTAAATGCCGACTAAGGTAATCCCTGATCACATGGCCCTGGCGACCATAGTGAAAACATCCACCTGATGCTCTTCGGCAATCTCCTACCGGGTGTCTTTGGCCGCATAAAGTGCAGACCTAATGTGTGTAAGTAGGAGAGGCCGGAGGTGGAGCATACCTCGCCACCTGAGGTGTAACTGGCCGTAGAGCTGGAAGAGCCTGAGGTCGTGGCACTTGAGGCATGTACGGTCGTGGAACTGGAGGCGCATAAGATGGCCTCATCGGTGGTGATAGCCATGCATATTGAGGTGGTGCTGGCCATGAGTACTGATAAGGGCCGGTCCAAGCTCGCCTCTCTGCAGGTGCTGAACTGCTAGGTTGGCCTCTCGCCAAATCTCTCTTCTTGGACACGTTCTTAGAATTTGTCTCGATCAACAGGGCCTTGTCCACTACTTCCGGATAAGTAGCGTGCCTGAAAGCTGAGACTTTCTCCATAACAACATCCTTGAGCCCTTGCTCAAACCTCCTCACCTTCATTGCCTCAGTGGCAACCATGTGAGGCATAAATTTAGAGAGCTCCGAGAACTTGGCCTCATAAGCGGCCACAGTCATCGAACCTTGCTCTTGGTTGATGAACTCTCTTTCTTTCTTTTCCCGAGCTCTAACTGGGAAATACTTCTTGTAAAACGTATCCTTGAACTCATCCCAAGTCTAGGGTTGACCTTGCATAGTCAAATCTCGAGTCCTCAAGGCGGACAATCACCAATGGTGTGCCTCACCTCTAACATGAAAACTACCCATGCTACTCTATCCTCCTCTGTGGGTGAGAGGACCGTAAAGATTTTCTCCAACTAGAGAATCCATGCCTCTGCAGCAAGAGGGTCAACACTCGCATGGAATGATGGAGGTCTCAATCTCCAGAATGCCTCAACCCCAGCTATACGATGCACTGGAGCTGTAGGTGGTGGAGTAGGTGCCGCTGATGATGGTATAGTTTGTCGAGCCACCAGTATGGCGAGTGTCTCAGCAATAGAGCCTAAGGCCTAAGAGAAATCCGACTGCTCATCCTCATCCCGTGAAGAATAGGACGCTCTAGTGTGTGGCTAATGACCCCGTGTGCCCCTCCTCATGACTAAAGTCCTGAGAATAATAGCGCCACATGAGTCTAACTTGAAACCATAATTTATTACAATTCCATTTCATAATAATTCAATTTGTATTAATTTTATAGTACTACTATATGTCACATCAAGTCATCAGAGTATTTATAATTATTATACTTTGGTGTTCTAGCATCCCTAAGGCCCGTACTTGGTTGAAACAACCATTTAGATTAAGACTAAAGTTTAGTTTTACACTTAGAACATGACTCACTTCCGACTTACTTCCTTTCTTCCTAACTTGCTTCCTAACATATGCTCTTGTCAAACCGTGGTACCAGATTCTAAGTGACCCTAAAAACCTAAAGCCTAAGCTCTGATACCACTTCTGTAATACCCCAAAATCCATCCTAGGAGTTAGAGTGAATCTTGGACGACTTATCATGACTTACATGACTTGCTTGACAAACCAACCCGCCAAAATACCTGGAGCATATACCATAAAGGAAAATAATAATGGAAACGCAACTAAAATAGCACAGCAGAAGACTAACCAAACCTCTAAGTATATATACATGATCCAAGTTGTACCAAATGAAACAAAAGAAATTACAGACATGCCCGCCAAAAATACATGAATATTCTCAAGCTCACCCACAGTCACCCAGAATCTACCACCTTATAGTAGCCCTCTACAGGAGGTTCCTCCATAGGTTCCTCAATGTACTCCTCCTCCACCCATGGGCCAGGAGCACAGATGTCGAAAGGAACAGTAGTTCCCTCAGTACCTACCGACAAAAAAGTACGGCTGAGCATGGAAATCTCAGCGTGTACCAAATGCTAACCAATAGTCACAGTATGAGAATAACGATATATAAAGCAAGAAGCAATCCATATTATAACAAGAAAGTAAAACATTTTATATTCATGCTTGCATCACATAAAAGCCGATAAATCTCTTGAAATCATCATGCACTTGACTTGACCTGAAAGTACTCTTTTCGTGAAAAACTTGTTATGTCTATCTTGCTTGATCTTGTCGAGCGTTTCATGTCATGCGTATCATGTGTGCTTGCTTGGAATTTAAACCTGCTCATGTAACTTGTGAGATGCACTTGGGAGGGAAGGGAGACCCTTTTTCAATTACATGCACTTGAGAGGGAAGGGAGACCCTTTTTCAATTACATGCACTTGAGAGGGAAGGGAGACCCTTCTTTCGATGATATGCACTTGTGAGTGAGGGGAGACCCCTCTTGGAAGGGAGGGAAGTGTAAACTCCCTCCTATGCAATACTTGTTCTTGTCCTCTTATCAAAAGTGAGGCAAAACAAATCGTAAGATATGTCCCACCTCTAAAACCTTATTCTTGAAAACACCAGTAAATCATGTCATGCATGCCGTGCTCGTGAAATCATGTACATGCTTTCACTTGAAATTAAATATAACATTTGGGATTTCAACAACACATAGAATACCATAAATTTCAACAAGAAAATATTCATGCCATTTAGAGAAAGCACTTTATCACACTATGATAAACCCTAGCAATTCCATAAGCGTTTAAGCATGCATTTCTTGATTTACAACTCATTTTCTTCACCTTGGCATTTCATCAAACATGTGGCGTGTACATTATTTGTTAAAGCCTACACCTTACTTTTCTAGGTGGGTTTATATTCACAACATACATGTGTGTTTATTATTGGTACAATACCCTTCCCATTTCATTCATCACATCCCATACACATGGCATCCTTCGCCCAACATCCATTCTCACACAACCATTCATCTACTATTAGGTTCATACTTTAGGAAAGACAATAAAGAAGGGAAGAAAAATGGAGGATATGAACTAGGAGGGTAGCATAAGGTACCGACCTTGAAAAGAGAAGAAACCCTTAATTGAAGCTCCTCAAATCAATAGAGGTGATCCCTCTTGAAGAAAAGATCCCAAGCTTGAAATAGGGAAGATCCTTGTTTGAAGTGAAAATCCAAGCTTTTGTTGAGCTTCACCCTTCAATCTCAAACTCTCTTGAGGAAAACCGTAGCTTTCCCTTCTCTTCTTTCTCATCCTTCCAAAATGCACGTTTGAGGGTTTTAGAAATACTTAACCCCGAAATTGGGTTTATAAAGAAAAGGGGATGCTTAAAGACCATCATACCCTTAATGATCTGCTTAAAAAGACCAAATCAGGCAAATTTGTAAAGGAGCGGTTGATTGGTCCAAAAGACCCTCTTTGGAAAAATCTCCCATCCAAAATTAGTGCGACAGCGGTCGACCGGTAGGCGAGCGGTCGATCCATCATCTTAGCAGTCGAGCGATAGGCTACCGGTCGATTGGTCTTGGGAGCGGTCGACTAGTTGGTTTGTGTTTTGTTTATTTTGCTGATTTTTCTCATTTTTCCTATTTCCGTGTTTTGGCCATAACTTTTGACTCTTTTGTCGCATTTTGACGATTCAACTTGCGTTGGACTCGTCATTCAAAAAGGAACATTTTTAGGGTTTTAGAATTTCCAATTTCATCTTTATTTATGGACCCAATTGTCCTCAAAGTTGATTGATCCACCAATGGAGTTCAGCAAACCAGATTTTTAACATATCCGACTTAGGAATCCCACTTCTTAACCCTTAAGTTCTTTAAAACTTCTCATTTCATAGAATTTGGAGATTTCAAAGTGTAAATCCCTAAGTAGGTGTTGGCAAATTCTGTGATCATTAGATAGGTCATGTGAGTCGAGTCGTGTTCAACTTGTCAGAAGAGAAGAGCTAAAGCATCAAGAAGATTGAAGAAAGTGAAGAAAAAGCTCCTACTCTGGATCTAGAAAGGTAATTGACTTAGAGACCCCTACCTAGGTTGGATTTGACTTAGATAACTCTAAACATACCTAGGAGGATAGTTTTAAACCTAATAAAGTTGTTTGATCTTAGTTGAATCAAATAAATATGAAATGAAGTATGGTTTGAAACAAATTCTGTCTCAACCGATCGCTCGGTGTTGAGACCGATCGATCGGTGGCCTACCGAGCAATCGGTGGCTATCGACTGGACAAATAATTTGTAAGGGGTATTTTTCTAGAGAGATGATTTTCAACCGCTCGATCGGTTATGAGCACCGATCGATCCATTTTGGACCGAGTGATCGGTAATGTGCACCGATCGATCGGTCCCCGTAAAAAGAATTTTTATTTTTCTGGATTCTTTTTTTAAACCCTATATAAACAAATTTTTGGAGACCTAATTCGTATCTTTATTTATTATTGAAAGAGTAGAGGTCTGAGAAATTCCTCTAGGGTTTTTCCTATTGTTCTTATTAGATCTTTGTTGATCCCTCATCTTTCTTTGATCCTAGAGAATGCAAGTATAGATCTAAACCTTTGATCTTGCATTGTGTGATCTCAGATCTATATAAGATCCCTCTAGGGTTTGAAACTTCCAAAATTGATTCACAACCCTACACCTTGTGTGTGTGTCCGGTGTTTGATCTGGAGCCTTCGTGGAAGGAGATCGATCGTGTGTGATCATGGTTTTGAAGTAGCTTGAGAAGATTTGGTCGGTGTGGAACCGAAGCTGCTACGGCGGAGATCGAACCTGCTGGTTCGTGGAAATCAAGAGTAAGAGTCTATACCTAGGAACGTCGTTTCTGTTTTGGTAAGGTCTTGTCTTGTACTTAAAATCTTTTCATAGTGAAGTTTATTGCTGGACGAGGTCTCGTGGTTTTTTCCCGTTAGGGTTTTCCACGTAAAAATCTTCTGTGTTTGATTTGTGTGGATTGTCTGAGTGAATTATTCATTGATTTCTAAACATATTAATTGAAAAATTAAAATTGGTTAGAAATTATTAGATAGACCTATTCACCCCCCCTCTAGGTCTTAGAGATCATTGATTTGGATAAATTTCATTTGGTATGAAAGCTTGTTCACTGATAAGGCTAATCCCTTAAGTGTGATCCTGTATTATCCGTGATCATGAGTACTCTAAGAGAAGGTAGATCCGTCTCTCGTCCCCCACTTTTTGATGGAAATAATTATGCATACTGGAAAGCTAGAATGAGAGCCTTTCTCAAATCTATTGACGAGAGAATTTGGATGTCTATACAGAATGGGTGGACTACGCCCATAAAAACTGTAGGTGATTTGACTGTCGTCAAATATTATAATGAATGGACCAGAGAAGAGCTTGAGTCAAGTGGATGGAACACTAAAGGTCTCAATGCTATCTTTACTGCAGTCACTGCTGAGGAATTCAGACGAATTTCTTCATGTGAAACAGCAAAGGAGGCTTAGGACATTCTTGAAATTACCCATGAGGGTACTACCACTGTTAAAATCTCAAAACTCCAAATGTTAACCACCAAATTTGAACATTTAAACATGGATGACAATGACACTTTTGATGAATTCTATGCATAACTTAGTGACATTGTCAGCGCTAGTTTCAATTTAGGTGAGAAAATATCTGAATCCAAAATAGTTAGAAAAGTCCTTAGATCTCTCCCTGAGAGATTTCAACCCAAAGTCACTGCAATCGAAGAGAGTAAAAATGTTGACTCTCTGAAGATTGAGGAATTGGTTGGTTCACTCCAAACCTATGAACTCAATCTCCGTCCATCCAAGAAGAACAAATCTTTAGCCTTGAAATCCATCAAGGAATCTTTGGATGAGGATGACAGTGATGGAGATATGAATGAGGAAGAAATGGCTCTCTTCGTTAAAAAATTTTGAAAATTTTTTAGAACGAAAAAGAGGTTCAATCCCAAACAGGGAGGAAAATCTTTTGAGAAGTCAAAGTCTAAGCCCTGGAAAAACAAGAAAAATTCCAAAAGTGGCGACAAGAAATCCCAAGGTATTCAATGTTATGAATGCCATGGCTTCGGTCATATTTCACCTAACTGCCCTAACAAGAAGAAGAGTAAGGGCAAGGTGATGAATGCCTGTTGGGATGACAGTGATTCCGAGAATGAAGAATCGGACAGTTCCTCTTCAAGTGAAGATAGTGGAAATCATACGGCTTTCACTGTTTCCCTTTCTGGGATTCTTGAGACTACCTCTGCGGTTGATGAAAAGGATAGAAGTGATGAGAGTGTTCATACTGAGTCTAGTGATGACATACAGAAGAGTCAAACTGACTCTGAAAGTGATGAAGATTTGAAAACAACTTATGATAAGTTGTATGCTGAAAGTTTGAAGCTGACTAAAACAAAAATCTCCTTGAGCAAAAAACTCAAAATCATTCAAAATGAAAGAGATACTTGTAAACTAGTAGCAGAAGAGAAGAGTGCTCTAGTTAGTCAGTTGGAAAATGAAAAAGAAGCATTTGTTATGAAAGTTCAATGTCTTTTGGAAGAGAATGTCTCATTGACTAAAGTGGTCAGAAAATTAGAAGTTGAAAGAGACACTTCCATGAAAGAAATTGAAGAGTTAAGAACTCTACAAATGGAGCTGGAAACTTTTAAAGACTCTCTTGTTGATAAGGTGAAATTTCTTGAAAAAGAACATCAAATTACCCTTAAAGACAAGACTGACTTGATTCAGAAGGTCTATACTCTTGAAAAAGAAGTAAGAATGTTTGGTAACACTAGCTGCCTAGATGAATTAGTTAGAAAGTATGGGTCAAATTCGAGTAGATCTGGGATAGGACATGCTGACACACCAGCTGGTCCTTTAGCTGTTGGTACAATGGCTAGTGCAGTGTTTGAGCCAATACATTCTGATCCTAAAGTGAATCTACCTTCTACATCAAGTACTAAGGCTTATACAAATTTTGTAAAGCCTAGAAATACAGCTCCTAGAGTGAATGCTATGAGGAATCAAATTCGTTTTAGAAGAAATCCTTCTCCTCTCCAAAGATTCATACCCACATGTCACTTCTGTGGTGTGAGAGGTCACATTCGACCAAATTGTAATGCTTTTAGGAGAGCTCCTCAAAATGGTTCATGGAACCAAAATCAAAGTCAAGGGACTCTTCAAAGGCAGATTCAGGTTCTGGCTGAAAAGTCTAGAATATTGAGCGAATTTATTAATAGAATTGCTCAAATCTCTATGACAAGAACTGGTCAATTTATTCCAAATGATTATTCAAGAGGAAAGAATTTGACTAATCAAAAAGCTAGAACTGAACAAAATAAGAAAAGGTCAAGGAGGAAAAAAAGGAAAAAGGTTTCTAATACACAGTTTAATGATCAAAGATCTAAACAAAGTTTAAAGACTGTGTATGTAAGAAAGGATGACCTGAAGTGCTTCGTCATTCACACTGCCTTGAAAGCCCAAAACATAGAAATGTGGTACTTCAACAGTGGGTGTTCTCGGCATATGACAGGTAACAAGTCCTTATTTACTCAATTTGAGGACTGTCCAGATGGAACTGTTACTTTTGGTGATGAAAGCAAGTCTTTAGTAAAGGGGAAGGGTATCATCGATTCACCAGGCATACCAAAATTGAAAGATGCCTTGTTTGTTGAAGGACTGAAAGCTAATTTAATTAGCATAAGTCAACTATGTGATGATAACCATGCTGTGCACTTTACCCAAAATAAATGCTTAGTCATTAATGGTAAAGGTAAGTGTGTTCTAGAAGGGTTAAGAACCACTGACAATTGCTACGGCTTAATTCCCAGTCCTAATCCCTCAAATGTCTGTTATAAGACTAAGATTGAGGAGGTTGATTTGTGGCACCGAAGACTAGGTCACATGAACTTCAAAGACCTATGTAAAATCTCTAAGCAAGAACTTGTAAGAGGTGTTCCCAAACTAGGAAAGCCTTCTACTGCTGTGTGTGGGCCATGCCAAATTGGTAAACAAATTAGAACCCCACATAAGAAGACTTCAAGTATTGCTACTTCATATCCACTGGAATTAATTCATATGGATCTAATGGGTCCTACAAGAACTGAAAGCCTAGGTGGAAAGCGATACATCCTAGTCATGGTTGATGATTTCTCAAGAATGTCATGGGTGGCATTTATAAGAGAGAAATCCGATGCTTTTGACAATTTCAAAAGTATTTGCTTGAAAATTCAAAATGAGAAAAGATGCCCAATCACTCGAATTCGTAGTGATCATGGAAAGGAGTTTGAAAACTCCAAGTACAACGACTTTTGTGATGAGTCGGGTATCAAACATGAATTTTTTGCACCTATTACACCTCAGCAAAATGGTGTAGTAGAGAGGAAGAACAGGGTTCTCCAAGAAATGGCTAGAGTTATGCTTCATAGCAATAATCTAGCTTCTCATTTCTGGGCTGAGGCAGTTAACACTGCTTGCTATATAGTTAATAGAGTTTTTGTAAGACCTGGAACAAGGAAAACCCCATATGAGTTGTGGACTAACAAGAAACCCAGTGTCAAGTACTTTCGAGAATTCGGAAGTAAATGCTATATCCTTAAGGATAGAGAGCAACTGGGCAAATTTGAATCCCGGAGTGATGAAGGGATATTTCTTGGATATTCCTCCAACAGTAGAGCTTATCGAGTGTATAACTTGAGAACCTCTACGATTATAGAGTCCATAAATGTAGTTGTGGATGACTCCGGTGTTGAAAATGTGCAACTTGAGGATGATGAAAGTGCTGAATATGAAAATGTTGAAACTGTTTCAACTCCACCTATAAATAAGCAATCATCTCCATCAAAACCTACACATTCTAGGGTCATGAGTCCTCACACCCCCACTGATATAATTGGTGATCTTGAAAGTGGAGTGAGAACGAGGAAACAAATTGAAAATGAAGTTAGCTACATTTGCTATACTTCATCTTTTGAACCCAAGAATGTAGCTGAAGCTCTTGCAGATGATAATTGGATAAATGCTATGCAAGAAGAGTTACTTCAGTTTACTAGGAATGATGTTTGGTATTTAGTACCTAGGCCTAACAATACAAATGTGATTGGTACCAAATGGATTTTCAAGAACAAATCTGATGAAAAGGTACTATCATAAGAAATAAGGCTAGGTTAGTTGCACAAGGATACACCCAAATTGAAGGTATTGACTTCGATGAAACCTTTACTCCTGTAGCCAGGCTAGAATCAATAAGAATTCTTCTAGCTGTGGCTTGCCATATGAAATTCAAACCTTTTCAAATGGATGTTAAGAGTGCCTTTCTGAATGGCATTCTTCAGGAGGAAGTCTATGTGGAACAACCAAAAGGGTTTGAAGATCCACATCACCTTGATCAAGTCTATCGGTTAAAAAGGGCTCTCTATGGTTTAAAACAAGCTCCAAGAGCTTGGTATGAGAGACTGACTACTTATCTCTTGGAAAATGGATTTTCGAGAGGGGGAGTAGACAGAACCCTTTTCATAAAGAATGTGAAAGGTGATATTGTCATCGCCCAGATATATGTTGATGACATAGTGTTTGGTTCCACATTAGACTTACATGCTCTTTCATTTGCTGAACAAATGAAAAATGAATTTGAAATGAGCATGGTTGGTGAGCTAAGTTTCTTCCTTGGTCTTCAGATCAAGCAATTGGATTCTGGGATCTTAGTATCTCAAATCAAATATGCTAAAAATCTAGTGAAGAAATTTGGCATGAGCTCTACAAAGCATGTAAGGACTCCTATGAGTTCTACTACAAAACTTGGTAAAGATGCTTCAGGCAAAGATATTGATCAAACTTCTTATAGAAGCATGATTGGTAGTTTACTGTACCTAACTGCTACTAGACCTGACATAGCCTTTAGTGTTGGTGCATGTGCCCGCTATCAAGCGAGCCCAAAAGAGTCTCACTTGCTTGCAGTTAAGCGTATCATTCGATATGTGAGTGGAACTCTATCATTTGGCCTCTTGTATTCTTTTGATACAAATGCCACGATAGTTGGATATTCCAATACCGATTGGGCCGAAAATGCTGATGATAGGAAGAGCACCTCTGGAGGATGTTTCTATATTGGAAACGGCTTAGTTGCTTGGCTTAGCAAAAAGCAGAATTCAATTTCATTGTTCACTGCAGAAGCTGAGTACATAGCAGCTGGCAGTTGTTGCACTCAACTTCTGTGGATGAAGTAGATGTTGAAAGATTACGGGATTGAACAAAGCACTATGACTGTGTATTGTGATAATTCAAGTGCTATCAATATTTCCAAAAATCCCGTTCAACATTCTCGCACAAAACACATAGACATTAGACATCACTTCATCCGTGATCTTGTTGAGCAAAAGATTATGTCTATAGAGTATGTCCAAACAGAGAATCAATTTGCGGACATTCTTACAAAACCCTTAGATTCCCTTAGGTTTGAACTCCTTAGGAAATCCATAGTTTTGTGCGGAGTTGAGTAAAGATGTACTTGTTTCATAGCCTATGTGTTCTTCATGTTCTATTTATGTCATAGAGCTATTTTTTTGTTGTTTCCTTTAATTAATAAAAATCCAAAAACATTCAAAAAATTGAAAAATATTGCAAAAAATAATGTGTTTGTATGACCTTCGTTCCTATCATTTTGCTTAAATTTATTTCCTTGAAATCATATTTGAACATATAATGCAAGGATAAATATATCATAGGATTGGATAAATTAGGATAGGTCAACTGTTGGTTTGATCTTGTGATTGAATTTGGTCATGCTAACTAATCTCAGTTAGAGTTGAGTAAACAAAGATATTATATGTTGCACATGCACTTTGACTAATTCTTTAGATGGTATTAGTTCCTATTTAAAGGTTCTGATATTATACCATATGGTTCCCTAGATTAATCAAATCTAGTATAACCAATGTAATAAAAAATTCCATACGGTGAGCCCCCTAGTTATAAAAATTATTAACATGGAGAGGACTACCTGTGAGTTTGTGTGATACTAGTGAATGCAAACAGTGAGTAATGGCTACCTAGACAAACAGTAGGTATCTATATGGATTGCTAGTGTGAAAGCCCCCACTGTCATTAGAAAGAGCTACCTTCTCACTTGTGTGAAAGTCACCAATGTGCTAAAAACTATATATGTGTACTCCAAAAGAATTTTCACAATGAGTACAATTTGACTGAAAAAGAAATGAAATAAATTTGTTAGTCAAATTTGGGGTAAAAATTGCTCATCATATAAGTATGGATGTTTATTGGTTTTAAAACTAGTTTTTGAAAATTTTAAAGTCCCATTTGAGCTATAATGTCAAAATCTAGCTTAAGGAAGGAAACCAATTCAAAGAGTCAGGTAATGAATTTTGATTTCACACTAACATTACTTCTAATTGTTTCTTGACTCTGATTGTGAATTTGATGCAAATACCAAAATTCATCACCTTTGAAAATCAATTATTGTTTACATAATCCTTATTTATGACTGTACTTGATATATAAATTCTTGGGTGATTATTCTTTATGATTTTAATGAAATAAATTATTGCAAATTTTTCGGTGAATTGGTTATTTTGAGGTGAAAATGAGTTTTTACTGTACCATTGGTTGAGGGGGAGAAATGGTAGTAAATGTAAAATTTTTGAAAAATTTTTCAGACCACCGATCGCTCGGTGTTAAAGACCGATCGATCGGTCTTTCGTGAACAGAGTTATAAAACCCTCATTTCTATTTTTTTGTTCACTTCTTCTCCGAACTCCAGAGCGATCTCTCGGTTACCTCTCCTCCAAATCCTTCCTACGGTCATTCCATTCAACTCTAAGGGTTTCCCAAGCATCAAAAAGGTAAGCCTTGTACGTTTTCTTGCGTATAGGTTGAATTTCTCATCTAGGGCATCGTCTATTCATCCATGGCTTTCATTTTTTCCTTAATCCTTCTAGCCTATCTCATGTCTGGCGTTCCCAAACGTCGAAAATTGGTCCTCAACAACCAAGAGGACTCTCCTGAAGATGAACAAAACTAAGAGCCCTTTTCCTTCACTCCTATAGGACATGGGATTTCAATAGGGGATCGACCAATTCGTAGAATGGTGGATTCTACTACTGAAAATTGCCAAAAGTCTTTGGCAGATAAAACCCGGAAAAAAAAGGGAAAAGCTAGTTCATCTTCAACTGTTCTATTGGGTCCTTTCATTAGCCCTAATGCTGCTCAAATTTATAGTGAGTATTTTAGTAAAAAGGGTATTATGGTTGAAAGGAGCATTAGAATTTCAGATTTTGGTGATTACTACCTTTCTAAAATCATTACTGATCGTCACTGGGAAGGTCTTCTCAATTTATCCGGTCCTGCTCCTATTCAGTTAGTCCAGGAATTTTACTCAAATTTCTCTGAAATAAATTTCAAATCCTGGTCTTTTAAATCTCGATCTTTACAACAATCAGTTTTGATAAATCCAAATGTCATTGCAAAATTTCTTGGTTGTCCTCGAGTTCCAGATGCCTATTATCCTTATAAATACAAGAAAGATGAGGATAAAGAATCTATGAACAATGTAGTCACATTTCTTTGTGGTGCTCCTACACTTTGGGTTGGTTCCTTAATCGAAGTCAGAAAACTCACTAGGGATGCCAGACTTGTAAACCTAGTAATGAGTGCAAATATCCACCCAAAGGTTCATACTGCAGACCTTAGGGAAGATAGAGCTCGATTTTTATTCAGTCTCCTTCGTGGACATGATATTGACCTTGCAGCCCACATAATTGATTTGATGATTCAAGCCCATCAAACTCAAACTGTGGTTGGAGCTCTTCCCTTTGGATCCCTGATTACTAAACTCCTTGGTTCTCAAGGAATTATTGCTCCTCCTGGAGTTCCTACCCGTACTCCGAAAGGTCCAATCAACAAAAAGACCATCGCTCAGAGTTTCTCTCATGCTTCAGTTCGAGATATTGAGGAAGAAGCTGATTTTGGTACAGGATCCTCTCATGCACCTCTGGCCACGATTGATGATCTAGCCAGAATGATGAGAGAGATGCAGATGGATCTCTCAACGCATATTTCATCTCACCAGGACTTCACCACAGAGATCCGTGGCAGACTTGGATCACTGGATGCAGCAGTGCTGGGCGTACAGAGAGATGTTCATGACTTTCGAACTTATTATGAGTCCCAGCTCACTTCTGATGATGAGCAGGAGTGATAGTTAGATTGATGTACTAGGACAGAAACTCCTTCTGGTTCATGTATATATTTTGGAGTTTATCTTAGTCCTAGTAGTAGTTTGACATTTAGATGTATTTTGTCTTGGTTGTACTTAGTACAAACCTTTTGGATGTTATTAACTTGGTCATAGATGTATGCATTTGGATGGTTTCTTATATCTCATCTCATTTGTGTTTCTGCGTTAATTTTATTGTTAATAGTACGCCTTTGGCATTTCGAGCCAAAAAGGGGGAGAGTGCATGATAACACATGATTTTGTGGATGATGTTATAGAAACATGATTAACCTGTTATGGATATAGTATTGTGGTATTGTGGAATTGTGGATGTTATACATGTTTTATTTCTTTCCATATTTTATTTCTCATGCTTCACAGGTTTTTGATTTAGCATGTGCAGGCAAACAGGTTCTAAGTTTGGTGAATCATGACAAGTTAAAATGTCAAATGTCATGTAATTATTTTTGAGTCATGTAAAGGTCAATTTTCCATTTTTGAATCATTTGGGAAAATTTGAACCTAGTATATGAGTTAGTCTTGTTTTGTAACGGAATTGCCAAAGGGGGAGATTGTAAATCCCTAAGTAGGTGTTGGCCAATTCCGTGATCATTAGATAGGTCATGTGAGTCGAGTTGTGTTCAACTTGTCAGAAGAGAAGAGCTAAAGCATCAAGAAGATTGAAGAAAGTGAAGAAAAAGCTCCTACTCTGGATCTAGAAGGTAATTGACTTAGAGACCCCTACCTAGGTTGGATTTGACTTAGATAACTCTAAACATACCTAGGAGGATAGTTTTAAACCGAATAAAGTTGTTTGATCTTAGTTGAATCAAATAAACATGAAATGAAGTATGGTTTGAAACAAATTCTGTCTTAACCGATCGCTCGGTGTTGAGACCGATCGATCGGTGGCCTACCGAGCGATCGGTGGCTATCGACTGGACAAATAATTTGTATGGGGTATTTTTCCAGAGAGATGATTTTCAACCGCTCGATTGGTTATGAGCACCGATCGATCCGTTTTGGACCGAGCGATCAGTAATGTGCACCGATCGATCGGTCCCCGTAAAAAGAATTTTTATTTTTCTGGATTCTTTTTTTAAACCCTATATAAACAACTTTTTGGAGACCTAATTCGTATCTTTGTTTATTATTGAAAGAGTAGAGGTCTGAGAAACTCCTCCAGGGTTTTTCCTATTGTTCTTATTAGATCTTTGTTGATCCCTCCTCTTTCTTTGATCCTAGAGAATGCAAGTATAGATCTAAACCTTTGATCTTGCATTGTGTGATCTCAGATCTATATGAGATCCCTCTAGGATTTGAAACTTCCAAAATTGATTCACAACCCTACACCTTGTGTGTGTGTCCGGTGTTTGATCCAGAGCCTTCGTGGAAGGAGATCGATCGTGTGTGATCGTGGTTTTGAAGTAGCTTGAGAAGATTTGGTCGGTGTGGAACAAAAGCTGCTACGACGGAGATCGAACCTGCTGGTTCGTGGAAATCAAGAGTAAGATTCTATACCTAGGAACGTCGTTTCTGTTTTGGTAAGGTCTTGTCTTGTACTTAAAATCTTTTCATAGTGAAGTTTATTGCTGGACGAGATCCAGTGGTTTTTTCCCGTTAGGGTTTTCCACGTAAAAATCTTCTGTGTTTGATTTGTGTGGATTGTTTGAGTGAATTGTTCATTGATTTCTAAACATATTAATTGAAAAATTAAAATTGGTTAGAAATTATTAGATAGACCTATTCACCCCCCTCTAGGTCTTAGAGATCATTGATTTGGATAAATTTCACAAAGGCATAAAGCCTTTGCATACATTCCATGACATTTACAAAAAGTTCCAGGGCTCTACATGCATGATGCTCATGCTATGTGTGATGCACGTGCTATGTATGATACTTTTGTATTTTGAGCCCAAAACCATCTTTGGAGTTTATAATACATTTGCCCTTATTTTTCTTTCTTCCCTACTCATGTAAATTTATATTCATACCATGATGTGTGACTTGTGCTTGTTTGTGATAAAGATGCATAACTAAGCATAATTTAATAGATGTAATTATACAGAATACACATAATCACATATATATCGCAACCTAAGCCCATAGTTTCGCAATGACTCTAAATCTACTAAGCTTGTATAACGAAAGAGAATCCTATGCTTGATGAACTGGTTTCTAATAATTTATAACGTATCATACACACACAACACTTAGCATATAGTAACACTCATCAACACAATACATATGGTATACACACGATAGGTATTTCTAGATAACTTAGCAAAGCTAGGAGTCAAGTCGGTTGAAGTATCAACCGGTTTAAGATGATGACTATTAAGTATTCTATACTTGGAATTCCATTTTCAATACGGACCTAATACCCTTGCTTGATACCCATTATGTCATTGTATCAAACCTAACATTTAAAGTTCATCTGAGTTCTAAGTTCAACTCAGAGAACAACTTCTACCCATACCGTTCTAATGCCTAGGCTTCATACCAATTTTTTCGCGGTATGAACCTCTAACTAGAACATACTCCTACTCAAAGGAGAACTACCTAACTTGGAAACTAGGATTGACCATTAAACTAGCATGTAAATCTTATAATAGCACACATCAATACATCCAAGTACACATGTAATAGTATAAACATACAGTTAAGGTTTTCCTAGCATAAGTCGGTTTTCCTAGCATAAGGGACTGAGTTCGGTTGAGATTTCAATCGGTTTTGACTAAGACTGATCTTTCAGTCTGTACTTGGAGTATGACTCTTTTCTTAAACCTAATGCCTTGGTTAAGTCACGGTATTGAACTCTAAGTGACCTGAAAGAACCTAATACCTAAGCTTTGATACCACCTCTGTCACGACCCAAAATCCCCCTAGGAGTTAGGAGACTTTTGGCTCGAGACTGCCGTGCCATACCATCCTGTCATGACACATAAGGCGTACATATCATCCTGCAAGAGCATACAAGGCATACTAAATAGTAAACCTGAAAATTTCTTATGACATCAACTGTGTTCCAAGTATAAGAGTCAACTAAAACTGAAATGTAAATGACATAAGTACATGAATCCTAACTTAGGTCACTTAACCCAAGTCTGACAAGGTCCCCAAAATACATATCACTCTCTCTCTCAAAACTTAAGGCCACATGTTGAGGCCCTTATTACCTACATGCTGATCCCCAGCAAGCTCCTGTTCAACCCTCAGTTCTGTAGCACAATCGTTCAACCTAAAACCTACCGACATAATAGTTCGACTGATCGTTTAATACTCAGTGTGTACAAACTTGTAGCACCCCAGACTTTTCCATCTTTAAATGAATAGGCATTTCGTAGCTAATTGGCCTTCCTCATAGTCTAATTAATAAATAAGAGAGAAATCGGAAATTCCGAAACGTCAGAAATGTGTGTTTTCGAAAGACGAACCCAACGCAAGTTGAATCGTCAAAATCCGACGAGCGAGTCAAAAGATATGGTTAAAACAGTCTAGACATAAAGAGCACCGATCGCTCGGTCCAGTCAGCGATCGATCGGTCCATAACCGATCGATCGGTAGCTATCGCACGGTCAGAAATTTTGTATAGGTGGAGAAGTTTCCAGAGAGTGAGTTTTTTGACCGGTCGATTCTCATAAACACAACCGAATCGCTCTAGGCAACGATCGATCGGTCATAACCAACCGAGTCGCGTCGGTCTTTCCGCGTTTTTGCATAAATTTCAGTAAGGCGTTTTCATGCTTTGGGTGTTAACCCTTACCATAGGGTTTTGCCTCGACCCTTTGAGGCCTCACTTACGACATTGAGGTATTTTGAGAGTAGAGAGAGAAAAGAGAAAGCTCTAAAACCTAGGTTTGGTATTGAGGAGGAAATCAAAAGGGGTGACCATCCTAGGTCGTCCTCAAACTGCTTTGCTTCAAGTTCAAGGCTCAAGCCGTGTTGGATCCACTCTCAGTTTTAGGTGCAGCCATCTCACGTCGTTTATTAAAAGGGGGTTTCTTCCCCAACTCGAGTCTTCCGCAGCAAGGTTGTTCCCTACCCTTTTGGACTTCAATCAAGTTTCCCACCAAGACAAGCCTTGAGCCAC